>CM068961.1:122232379-122251487 GCA_035128595.1 Eptatretus atami
CAAAGCTCAGAACAAGTGTGTGTCTACCCTCAGGAGAACCAGAAAACAACTTCTTTCTAATCTCAAGTCTGAACTCAAACCCTATATCAAGCCATCCAGAATGGCTATTTTGAAGAATTTCTTTTCATCCAATGATCTTCGATGCCTTCGGGATGTTCATTTGGAATTTTTTCATGGAGTGCAGTTTGAAGTTGCTCTTGCTTCACCGGATCTTTCAGACTAAGGACGTTCAACTTGCATCTGATTTGCTTCCTCTGCAGTCTTTGCTTCTGGGCTATCCTAATAGCCATCATTGATTGAAATAGACGATGGTCAATCTAACAATCATCAGCACTAGTTATTGCCCTTGTGAGGAGCACATAATTGTGATCTCGAGCCCTCACAATCACATAATCGTTGAGATGCCAATGGTTTGAATGGGAGTTTTGACAAGATGTTTTAAACTTGTCCTTCTGATGGAATAATGTGTTGGTGATTATGAGTTCATGCTCCCTACATTTGTCGGGAAGAGGAGTACATTTGCGTTGTTGTTTCCAACTCCCTTTTTTCCAATTGATCCTTGCCCCAAGTCTGAGTTATGACCAATTCTTGCATTGAAATCCCCAAGGAGAATGATCTTGTCTGCTTTGGGGATGTTTAAAAGAATGGAGTCCCACTCGGGGTAGAATTTCTTTTTCACATTATCAGCATTAAGCGTTGTGGCATAAGCGCTTATTAGTCGGATGTTGTTTTTTGGCCAACTTCAACAGGAGTGTCATGAGATGTTATTGTTCGCTGATGCCTACTGGGACTTCAGGAAGGGCCTTTAAAAGCTCGTTCTTAATGGTGAATCCTATGCCATGGATTTATGGTTCTTGCGTGGCCATCCCTTTCCAGAAGAAAGTATAACCACCCTTATCCTCTTTCAATTGACCCTCTTCTGCTCTACGAGTTTCAGATAAAGCAGCGATGTCCACATTGAATCGCCTTAGTTCGTGAGCAATGATGGCTGTTTGTCTCTGGGGTCTATTATTACTTGGCGAAAAACATTTTTTGCCAAGTATGTTGGCTGGCTGTTTCTCACACATTTTTGGCCAAAGTTTTCAAGCAATCGTTCTCAATTTTTTTGTGCATGTAGGTGACCAGCCAAGGACAGCAACACATAACTTTGGTGAAGATCTAAATCCGGATCCGACTACTATGATTTTTTTAACTGATTCTTTACCATTGAGAGATAGGGCTAAAAACGATAAAGAGCACGATATCTCAAAAAGTTGGACGGATTCGGATGAAACTTTATGGACATGTTGGGAATACCACTCGGAAGAATTGATTCACTTTTGGTGAAGATCCGGATCCGGATACGGGAATTATTTCATTTTTAAGTGATTCTTCACCATTGAGAGATGGAGCCAAAAACTATGTATAGCATGATATCTCAAAAAGTTGTGGATGAGTTATGACAAAACTAGGTGTACGAGTTGGTTAGGTGACAAGAACAAGCAGATTCGATTTTGGTTTAGGTCTGTATTGAGATCCAACCTATCAGTGGCATATAAAATGCAAACTCTTTAGCATGGTGGAGGTATGCGCTCTACCGAAGTTCCGTTCCATTTCGCAAAGTGTGATTTGAGTGATTTTTAAAAATTCTCTTTGTTGTCCATCATAGTCCGTATATTCCAGGTTGCAAAACTCGATACTTTTTTTTTTGTTTGTTTTTGACCGCATGATGATGGTGACCCCAATAAATGCTGTTATCCAGTCAGGGATGTTGAAGCAGACTATTTTCCGGGCACCTTTTCTAGTCCCTTCCCCATACGGGGTGAGCAGAGAAGATCCTAAAAAGGGCTGCTCAGTCATGAACGTGGCTGCTGAATTGCTCTACCTGCCCCAGGTCCTTGAGCAAGACAACTGAATCACACACCCACCGCCTAATGCGTCGGTTCATGACTCGGAGCTTCCAGATTCACAATCCTACTTCCATCGCCATTCACCGCAGGACTTTTTAAAATCGTGCTGTAACAAATTTTTTAGTGTGGGGAGACTGGTGCACAACAACAGCCTCCACATATTTCTTGATGAGTGGGGAACTGAATTCCAATGGCAAGGATACCCAGACAATTGGCAGTCCCCCACCCGCTGCAGCCTTCATCCACCTCCACAGCTGTTGACACATTTAAATGTTGTCTTACGCCTGTTTTGCCATTGAGGTCTTATTTGGATCACTTTTAGTCTTGGATCTCGCCCTATGACCTTACCACCTTGGGTGACCCTATCAGGAGTGCGAGACTCCCGACGGCATCGGTCATAGGGTCATAGATCCACACATGCCCACTCACCATTAATAAGGTAACAATTCAGGAGTGAGCAATTAGAGTCATCAGAAGGAACCCGAATAAGCAAAAAGCAAAGATGGAGTCATCATAAGGAACCATGGTAGGATTGGGGTTTCAGCTGCTACTACTCCACCCTCAAACTCATCCAGACACAGCCAAGGGAGCCGTATTCAAAAACAAAAAAAAAGTCCAAAAGAACACAGATTCAAACAATTAAATAATTCTGTTTGCCAGACTATGTGTCCAATCAGGTTGAAATTTAAAACATGTATTCCGCATGATGACTAGATCATAATTGTGAAGTTTCATGTCGATTGATGCAGTGGTTGAAGAGAGGTTTTTTTTAAGATCTTTGTTCAATCCAACAGAGCTGCCAGACCATGTGACATTAATTGTTCATGAACACTCTAGTATCCCCAAGGCATGGGGACCATGTGTGTGAAGTTTCCCCTTGATCTGTCAATGGGTTCTGGAGAAGAAGATTTTTAAAGGTTTTTCTTCAAAAAAAATCATAACTGCAAGAACATATTACCTATGATGTTAAAATTTACACCCTATATTCCTAAAGGCTAGTAGATCATGTACTGAAGTTTCGGATCGATCTAATAAGCCGTTATGCCAAAGAGGATGTTTAAAGGTTTTTTTATTTTCAATCCAAAATGGCTGCTGAACCACATGACCTACGGCATCATAAATTTACACTCTACCTATAATTGGGTAGGGGATCAAGTTTGTGATGTTTTGTGTTAATCACATAATGCTCGTTTTTCTATCCAAGATGTCTGCCAAGCCACATGACCTATGATGTCATAGCCTATTCATGAGGAATAGAGACTTCCCCACCTGTTATACTTGTAAAGTTTCACTTTGAGAAGATTGTTGAAGGTTTGAAAAAAAAAAATGTTGTCGAACCTTGAGACCGATGACATCGTCAATTGCTTTCTGTCGACCAATTTATCCGTAGATAACTCTCAATTTTCATAACGATCAGATAGTGTTCTACGTGTCGATTTATGACCGGAACACCACTTCACCGATGATGTCATGGTTAACAACGCTTATTCTCCATGGGGGGTACTTGCCATGTGCCAAGTTTTCAATTTTTTTCCATGGTGTGGTTTCGGAATTGCAGAGGTCCAAAGTTTTTCCTTTTTTCAAACATGGCTGCCACACCACGTGACCTATGGCATCATCATTATCAAAAATACATTATACAGGAGTAGTCACTCCGATGCTGAAAATTTTCATGTCAATCTGACAAGCGGTTGTAGAGAAAATGGATTTAAAAGGGAATAAACCCAAAAAATGCCAGCTGAATAATAAAAATAGGACCATTGGACCTGTAGCTTATCTGGGCCCTGGCTTCATGTTGTAATCCAAATTTGGTTGCATTCTGACAGGTGGACCTGGAGAAGATTTTTAAAGGAATATTGTTGCGAATTCGCGCCCGCCGGCGTGCGAACGGCCACGTGACTCGAATCGCGGCACGTCTCGCCCACCGGACGAACAATTCAGTCGTGACCCTCTTGGAACTATCGCCAAGGAGCTAGTCACGGGTGGGGGTTTAACCCACCACAACCCAGTCCGCATTCTACCCGCGCGAAATAGGGTGAATCGCCGAAAGTCGATATACCTAAGTACTCGACGGGTAACCTACCGAGGGTTGTACACGCCACAGGTCGACTCCGGACACGAACCGCTTAAGCGGCTCGTTCCGTGCTACAGGGATAACCGAGCGGAGTTATCGTCGACCTTGACGGTTCAGATTAATTATCGGGCGTATCAGGCCCACTACGAACCCTTTTACGCGAAGCAAGATGGAGATTCAACAAAGGAAACGACGCAGCGAAACGGGGAACAAGTTCACACAAGCACGTTTAATTCACAAAACACGTAAAGCACACATACAGCCATACAGTAATACACAAATGCACATATAGCAGTTAAAACAATAGAAACAATGCAGATTTACTACCGACTAGACGCACAGACACGGCAACACTTAAACAGTTCTACTTCACAAGACAGGCGCCTCCCACAGTCATTTGCCCAAAACCCAAAGAAAATAGAAGTAGTCACTTCCCTGTGCACGCACCGAGTCCTTCTCCGCGCCCTCAGCTCCCGCTCCTCCGGCGTGATCGGCGAGCTCGTGCTTCGCGCCGGCACGTGTCGCCGTTTGACGCCACGGACGGGGTTTTGGGGAATGAACGGGGTTTTCAGCGCTCTCTCGTGCGGACGGGGGGGGGGGGGGGAAGAAATCGTCGACACTCGGGTCGAGAGAGAGAGAGAATGGCGGACGCTCCGTCCCACCAGCGGGGTCTCGGGACCACACAGACTCCGGCGAACCCTCGGATAAGAACCCTCGAACTGGAGCTCTCTCTCTCTCTCTCCTCTCTTCTCTCTCTCTCTCTCTCTCTCTCTCTCTCTCTCTCTCTCTTCACACCGTCGTTTGTCCAAAGGTCCAAGGCTCGTCAGGATCAAGGGCTCCGCAGGGATCACAGGCCGGCAGGAACAGGAACAAACGAGCACCCACCACCTCCACCGAGCCTCCTCTGAGCCTTCCCCGAGCCTCCTCCGAGCCTCTCTGAGCCTTCTCTCTGAGCTTCTCCAAGCCTCCCTGAGCCTTCTCCGAGCCTCCCCTGAGCCTTCTCCGAGCCTCCCTGGCCTTCTCCGAGCTCCCCGAGCCTCCTTGAGCCTTCTCCGAGCCTCCCTGACCTCCCCGTCGGCGTCTTTTATACACCCCACGCTCCGCCCTGTTGCTCCGCCCCGTTCCCTGCTCCACCCTCCTTCGAGGCGCTTTGAAAGAAGGTCTCGAAGAGGGGCGTTCCTCCTCCCTGGCCGCGTCACACGCGCGTCCACCAATCGGGCGCCAGCTGCGCCTCTCCGTTTCTCTTCCCCCACACCAAGCGCGGAGAAGAATGGCGGGTGGCGAAGATGCAGTGGCGCAGATGGCGAGGGCGGCGCGGCCGCAGCGCGGTCGGCACTGTGGTGGGATGGCGTGGTTGTGGTTGAGACGTGGTTGGTTCAAAAATAAAGAAAGAAAGAAAAACGACTGACTCAAAGCGTCGCAGCCGAATGGATCACATTAATTCCCTCTAAACAACGGGTTTGGGGCTAACTATACATGTACTTTAAAAGATACCTCACCTACGGGACCTGAATGGTGGTTGCGAATTTCCACAGCCGTAACAATATTGATGCAATTTTCACTAAAATTAACTAATTTGGCCATTTTGACACACTTCCGGTCATGTGATCAGCATGGCCTCCACAATTTAACATCAGAACCATATCCTAATGTTGTAACCCAAATTTGGTAGTATTCTCACTGGTGGGTCTGGAGAAGGAGATTTTTGAAGGAATTTACACGATTTTCCCCAAAATTGACTAAGTCGGCCATTTTGACACATTTCTGGTCATGTGATCGGAATGACTTTGACAATTTAACATCCCTACCCTATCCTAATGTTGTAACCCAAATTTGGTAGTATTCTCACTGGTGGGTCTGGAGAAGGACATTTTTGAAGGAATTTATGCGATTTCCTCCCAAAAATTGACGAAGTCGGCCATTTTGACATACTTCCGGTCATGTGTTTGGCATGACCTTTGCAATTTAACATCAGGATCCTGGCCTAATGTTGACGCCCAAATTGGGTAGCATTCTGATTGTTGGGTCTGGAGAAGAAGATTTTTGAAGAAATGTACTAAGTCTGCCATTATGACGGACTTAATGTCATGGGACTGGAATGAGCTTTGCAATTCCTGTTACCAGTCAGGAGAGAACGCTGCTGCAAACTTTCAGCCGGATCGGCCCAGTGGTTTGGCCGGATAAGTCAAAAAAGGAGACGGACGGATGGACGGTGCGTGACTACAATACCTTATCTGGAATTTACATTCCAGATAAGGTCATAATAACAACATACAAGGAGAATAAGCAGAAGAAAAACAATAGGTTACCAAGCTTTTTAGGCTGGGTATTCTTAATACAAACAAATGCTTTTAATACTTTCACCATGTATGGTATTTGACCCCAGCAGCACAAAACAAACCGGTCATATCGAGGGTTTTACACAATTTTCCAGCAATGGTCTGATGGATTTAGATATACTTTTTTTTTAATCCTACATTCTATACATTGTTCGTCATACCAAGTGTAATTTCATTCGTTGGATGGGACTGCCCACAAAACGTGCGGTTAGTTCGAACGGAACTCATCATAACAGGTGTTCCTTATGTATAAAGGGACTCTACTGTACTTTATTATTTGAACATTCTCAGGAAGTAAAACCCTAAACCCTGCTTCACAACCAATTGTTGCGACAAAATGCAATTACACGATGCATTCAGTTATTCAAATGTATTAATCGGACGTCATTTACTGCATAAACGAACACATTGAGCACCTATTAATTATTATTTATTTCCTTTATCCTGTTATTAGCTGAGCAACTGAAAACTGTTAATTACTGTATTTGAAATAATAGTTTGTGATTACAATATTGTAACTGTTGTGACTTAAAACAAGGTTTATTTCCTGCATTTTTGCTGTGCTACAGTTTGTACCCGAAAGATGCAATGCGTTGGCTGAGCCTGCCAGTCGAAGCAATGAATGGCGAGCCAGGTTTTGGCTCCCTCCCGAGCTCGCCTGATTTTGCGTGCCTGCGGCTTGACAGGAAGAAGGCGAGCCACTCTCCCCTCATCCCACAGTTTGACTCCCGTGAGTCACTCGAAGCCAGTTCTCCCCATCTTAGCAGGTAATAATAACTGAGGAATATTGCAATATCATGAACTATCGGCCGAGTCGTTTTTGTATACATGATCGAGGCTCGTGGAAGAGCAAGAGCAAAATGGAAAGGGGGAAATACCAACAGCAGAGTGGAAGTGAGAGTGAGATCAACGGAAGGGAGAGACAAAGGACAATCTGGGTGAACGAGCTGCACACAAGGTGAATGAAACATGGGAAGAAGAGTTGGAGGGAAGCGGGGATGAAACAGAAAAGGAGCAAACCACCGACATCGAACAAACCAAAAGAAGTGAGGGAGAGGGAGAAATCACAATGACCTGGAAAAAGGGAGTGCTTGGAAATGGGGGTCATTTTAGGGTAGAAGAGATCATGAGTATGGATGGGGGATGACCTGAGGTAGTGGGGGAACAACCATCTTGAAACCCTTGAGGGAGGAATGGGACTGAACCGATTGGGGAAGTTGGTTCCACAGGTGAGAGAAAAGAGGAACAAATGAGTGGAGTTGAGCAGTGAGCCTGGGTTTTGGGAGTTCAACAAGAAGGTTACTGGGATATTTTATTTTCAGGCTCGGGACGTGAAGTGCACCAAATTTCGTCTGAATCTGTCCATAACTTTTTGAGATATCGTGCTCAGACAGACAGACAGACAGACAGGCGTGAAAACATAACCTCTGTGCACCTTCGGTGGCGGAGGTAATATATATATATATATATATATATATATATATATATATATATATATATATATATATATATATATATATATATATATATATATATATATATAGCCCCTAATCAAAAATTCATGGTCGGCAGGATAGCCTAAGCCTTGGAGGTATGCATACTCATCTCTGAGCTGTCTATCCCAGGTTAGATTATCGAGCTCGATATAAACCGTCATCCTGGTATCTCAATGCTGGGTGAGGCATCAATGTGTGTGCCCGTCCCTCGAAAGGACGTCAAGCTGGAGGACCCGTCAGCCAGCACGAGTTGTTTGGTGGGCGTTGAAGATCCCACGGTGTCTTTCGCGAGGATGAGACGATCCATCGCTGGCACGTGAACAAATTAAAAATTCCTTCCCTCATGAGTGGAAGGCAAAGGCAACCACCCAGCATAATTCGTGCCAAGCACCGATGCTTTGCAGAGAGTATGAGTATATTGATTATGATGATGAATCAAAAAGTTGTCAAGCTTAAATGGAAACGAAGTTCAAACCTTAAAAACTGAGAATTTCTTGAACTGATTATTATTATCGATTTTCTTTCATTACCTCCGCCACTGAAGGTGAAGGAGGTTGTTTCTCACCCCTTTCTGTCTGTTTCTTTGTTTGTGTGCAGGACATCTCAAAAAGTTGTGGACGGATCCGGATGAAATTTGGAGGACAGGTTGCGTGTGTGACAAGGACGAACTGATTAGATTTTGGTGAACATCCGGATCCGACTACGAGAGCTCTCCAAGTGATTCTTCACCATTTAGAGATAGGGCCAAAAACGATATATAGCATGATATGTCAAAATGTATTTGGCCCGATATGTTCTCGTGGATTAGGCATTGCGTGGCGGAGGTATACGCTCTCCCGAGTGCCCTTCTCGTTGAAACATGCTTTTAGGCCCCAAAAAAATTAAATGCAACAGTGAATTTCACTCATTTAAATGGTTCTTCATTGGCTGTGGAACATTTACATCACATGCCTTTTCACAGCCAATTAAGGACTCCCACTGGTAAGACATAGCACATCCATAAGAAAAAAGTGAAATTAATTAAGCTGCATTTATTGCATAAAGATTCGTTTTTTTAACTTTAGAATCTTCTTCTTCTTCTTCTTTCGGCTGCTCCCGTTAGGGGTCGCCACAGCGGATCATCCGTCTCCATTTCGCTCTATCCTCCACATCTTCCATTGACACTCCAACCACCTGCATATCCGCCCTCACCGCATCCATGAACCTCTTCTTTGGCCTTCCTCTTCTCCTCCTACCTGGCGGCTCCATCCTCAGCATCCTTCTCCCGATATACTCTGCTTCCCTCCTGTGCACATGTCCAAACCATCTCAATCTCACCTCTCTCACTTTGTCTGCAAACCGTCCCACCTGCGCTGTCCCTCTTATATTCATTTCTTACCCTGTCCATCCTCGTCACTCCAAACACGAATCGCAGCATCTTTAACTCTGCCACCTCCAGCTCCGCTTCCTGTCTTTTTGTCAGCGCCACTGCCTCCAAACCATACACATAGCTGGTCTCACTACCGTCTTATTATACTTCCCTCTCACTCTGCAGCTACCCTTCTGTCACAAATCACTCCTGCAACTCTTCTCCACCCACTCCATCCTGCCTGCACTCTCTTTTTCACTTCTCTACCACACTCTCCGTTACTTTGGACAGTGATCCCAAGATATTAAAACCATCCACCTTCCCACCTCAACTCCTTGCAACCGCACCATACCACCACCCTCCCTCTCATTTTCGCACATGTACTCCGTCTTACTCCTACTGACTATCATTCCCCTTCTCTCCAGTGCGTACCTCCACCCTCTCGAGGCTCGCCTCAGCCTGCTCCCTACTCTCCCTACAGATCATGATGTCATCCGCGAACATCATAGCCATGGAGACTCCTGTCTGATCTCGTCCGTCAACCTGTCCATTCACATGCAAGCAGGAAGGGCTCAGAGTCAATCCTTGGTGCAATCCCCACCTTTACCTTAAACCGGTCCGTCTTTCCTACCGCACACCTCACCGCTGTCACACGTCCTCATACATATCCTCACCATCCTCACATACTTCTCTACCACTCCCGACTTCCTCATACAATACCACAACTCCTCTCTTGGCACCCTATCATAAGCTTTCTTAAATCAACAGCACACAATGCAACTCCTTCTGGCCTTCCCTATACTTCTCATCAACATTCTCAAAGCAAACATCGCATCGTGGTGCTCTTTCCTGGCATAAAGCCATATTGCCTGCTCACAAATTATTCACTCTCTCTCAACCTAGCTTCCACTACTCTTTCCCACAACTTCATGGTGTGGCTTAACAACTTTATACCTCTGTAATTACCACAGCCTGCACATCACCCTTGTTCTTAAAAATCGGAACCAGTACACTTACCTCCACTCCTCAGGCACCTCTCACTTTCCAAATTTATAAACAATCTGTAAAACCCCACTTGCCACTCTCCTTTAAACACTTCCATGGCCTCCACTGGGTATTATCATCTGGGCCAACCACCTTTCACTCTTCATCCTCTTCATAGCTGTCCTCACTTCATCCTTACTGACCCACCCCATTTCCTGATTCACTATCTCCACCTCTTCCAACCTTCTCTCTCTCATTTCTTCATTCATCAGCTCCTCAAAAGTACTCCATCACCTTCTCAACACACTCTCCTCGCTCGTCAGCACATTCCCATTTGCGCTCTTATCACCTAACCTGCAGCACATCCTTCCCAGCTCGGTCCCTCTGTCTGGCCAATCCGGTACAAATCCTTTTCCCCCTTCTTTGTATCCACTTCTCATACAGCTCGCCATATGCCTTTCCTTAGCTTTGCCACCTCTCTCTTCGCCTTGCGCCGCACTCCTTGTATTCCTGTCTATTTCTTCATCTCTCTGGCTATCCCACTTCTTTTTCGCCAACCTCTTCTCCTTATACTTTCCTGTACTTCCTCGTTCCATCACCAAGTCCCTTCTCTTCCTTCCTCTGTCCAGATGTCACACCAAGTACCTTCCAGCTATCTCCCTCACACTTCTGCTGTATTGCCCAATCATCCCACACCTCTTACCACCATCCAACACCTGTCTCACCTCCTTCCTAAAATTTCACGCAAGTCTTCCTCCTTCAGCTTCCACCATCGTCCTTGGTTCAGCCCTCACTCTCTTCCTCAACCTCACCTCCAAATCATCCTAAAGACCACCAATCGATGCTGTCGAGCTACACTCTCCCCTGCCACCACCTTACAGTCTCTAATCTCTTTTCAGTTGCATCTCCTGCTTAAGATTAACCACCTGTGGCACTTTCTTCCACTCTTGTACGTCACCCTGTGTTCCTCCTCTTCTTGAAATACGTATTTACCACCGCCGTTTCCATTCTTTTGCAAAATCTACCACCATTGCCCTTCCACATTCTCTCGTTGACACCACCTACCCATCACCTCCTCATCCTCTTTATTCCCTTCCCCAACATCCCATTGAAATCTGTCCATCACACTCTTCATCCTTGGATACACTCTCCACCACTTCATCTATTCACTCCAGAAATCTTCTTTATACTCCATCTCACACCCCACTTGCGGAGCATATTGCACTGATGACATTCATCATCACCCTTTTCAATTTCCAACTTCACACTCATCACTCGTCCGACACTCTCCTCACCTCCAATACCCTCTTGACATAATCCTCCTTCAGGATACCCCGCCACCATTTCTCCTCCCATCCACACCATGGTAGAAACATTTGAAACCACCTCAAATGCTCCTAGCCTTACTCCCCATCCACTTGGTCTCTTGTACACACAGTATGTCACCTTTCTTCTCTCCATCATATCAGCCAACTCTTGCCTTTGCCAGTCATAGTCCCAACATTCAGTGGTTCCAACTCTCACCTCCACACTTCTACCCTTCCCCCTCTCCCACTGCCTCTGGACACGCCTTCCCTGTCTCCTTCTCCTCCTTCGCCCAGCAGTAACACAATTTCTACCGGTAGCCCGCTGACCAACAGTACCGGTGGCGGTCGTTGGTAACCCGGGCCTCGACCGATCCGGTATGGAAACGTTTTATTGTCCGCATAATGATTTGGCACAGGTTTTACGCCGGATGCCCTTCCTGACACAAGCGTGTGTCGCCTCATACGACACACAGGGATATGACACCTATTCTAACCGGGGCATACACCGGGCCCAGTACACTGGTACTCATTTCGCCGACCTCGGAAGGATGACAGGCTGAGTTCCCAAAAAAACCCCCCCCTGGGGTGTTAATCAGTGGCCCAACGGGTTGAACTCAGGACCTTTTGGATCCCAAGCCGCTACCCTAACCACTGCGCCAACACCAGGCTACCTTTTTTTTTCTTTTTTTTAAACTTTAGAATGTGAAGTGAAAATTCCAATGATAATAAAATGGAATAATTTTCAGTTTTTGAAAAGAAATGTAACTTTCCTTAAATATTTTGTTTCTATATTGTCATTGATAGTAATGATGTCTCGTTACCACAGGGACAAACACCCGCTACTAGAACGCCGTGGATCGGGGACCATCCTGGTTGACCGCATCTCGCAAACTCGCCCTGGATTCCTTCCACCCCTTAACGTCAACCTCACTCCACCTATCCCTGACATTTGCAGCCGGAATCGAACTGGGACATCTAACGGTCCCGCTGTTCTATCCCCGGTTCCACTGGCAAAGAGACATATATCACCTGAGCCGACACCTGGTACAGGGAGGCGAGCACGCAAGACCCTGTTAAGACGTCACTCCATGCAGGTGGAACAGATGAAGCAGCTGGTCAGTTATGGTGACCTCCCAACATGATTTCTTTAAAAGATACAAACATCGCCGAAAGGGGTGATAAAAAGTATGTGACAGTGGTGCAAGGAAGTTGAAGCGAAATATAGACCGTATAAGTACTTTAAATCGTACAAATAAACTATTCACAGCTTTCACGGGCAGCATGTGAATAATTTTCTTTAGGATTTTTTTGACAACGGTGACCTTCTCACAGTGTGACGTCGAAATGATTGACATTCCTATCAGTACAAGTGGTAGATGCACTAGTCCTTCAAAAATATATAATTATCCTCCATTTCACATGAGATAAAGGTAAACGTTAACGAAATGTTTCAATAGTTCTTCTGTAACTTCTCTACACACTTCACTTTTCTCATTTCAGAGAAAGCGTTGTTTCACGATTCGGTCACAACATCACAATGAGGAACAGTGGCCTAAAAAAAAAAAAAACATTTTTTAGAAGTGATATCAGAAAAGCATTTACTCACTGCATGATACATTTACATGATCATGTCACTTGCATTTCGGTAAAATTTTATAATAAATAGAGAGACCGTAACACTTCGTATTGGTTTCTACTTCAGGCCTATGTAGATTCCTTTTAAAGGTCCATGACACCCAAAAGTACTGAAATTGCATATATATTATATTTATATATATATATATATATATATATTATATATATATATATATATATATATATGTCCTATAGGAGTTTTTCATCGTGATTTCAGATCTGACAATTTTTTCACAATACTCGTTCTGTAAAATGTAAAATTAAAAAACAAACCTCTTCGGAACGCCCCTAAAAATTCTGCCGAAATCTACTGAAAGGGGCGTAACCACAATGACGTCATCTCCAGAACGACAAAGGCTGCACGTAAATTACTCGGGTTGGTGGTCTACGTGATTCTATTGGCTTCCTGTACGTTTCCACATTCGATTGGTCGACTCAACGCTTCGTTCATTTCTGCTTTAAAAAAATCAAACATTTGGTTTTGAATAATGGATGACATGGACTTTGATTTGTCTGGTAGCGACAGTGAGTGTGAGAGAAAATGAAGGATTTTGGTCTGAATCAGATGGAGAATTGTCGAATAACGTAGTCGCGGGAGGTGAAGTTCAGGCTGCTGGAAATGAAATACGGCCTTACCAGTTCGAGCCCGAAGCAGGACAAGCAGAGGACATGGCGATGAAATTCCCGGCGTTCATGATGATCGGGAGGACATCGAAGGAAGACTTGGCAATAACAACTGGTTAGACTAAATCCTATTTGTAATTCAATAATGTAAATTCGACTTGCATACTGCTCGTATCAGAAATATTTTAGTGAGGTGACGTGATCAGCGCAGCGCAGCGGACATGTTGCACCGCGGCGAATGAATCGCAAGCAAGGCCGGCCCATGTCATCGGCCGTGTCTCTCCGCGCATAAAACGAAGCAATCTCGCTGTCCGGATACAATGAAAACTTGTGTGCAGAATACACCTTGTGACACAATTGTCTAGAGTAGTCCGATAAATCTGACGTTCTGTTGCATTTTTATTTATTTTATTCCCACTGTCGTCATGTAGCGCCAGTAGAAAACAATAAGAAAAGAGAATAATAAAAGAAGCTACAGCACGTCAGATTTATCAGACTAGTCGGACGGACGACGGATTTATCGGACTAGTCTAGACTCTAGAGTTGACAAGTAACTTGTATTAGCATGCACACAATGTATAAGTCAATGCGTAAGTGTCCCGAGGCTATGAGGCCGTGTAATAGGACAGATATATTTGTCTTTCATAGTTGTGCCAATATATATTTTCCCTGTTCATTTATTACAGCATTTTGGCAAAATGTTAATGAATAGAAAGCCAATGGAAGCAGTACCTTCACTTTAGAATAAACCCATGTATGTCGAGTGCAGCCATACCTGGCTTGCATGTATGTAGAATCGTACTGATGAGGAATTCTCCAGTTTCATTGTGATCGTTGTAGAATTCTGTAGTTGTTGTGGAATTCTAATTTTATTTCCTTACTTTTTATTAACCGTCTAACCGACTCGATTGTAAAATCCTGTTACTAAAAATGACAGACACCGATAGAATCACTGTACACAAATAGAGTACTTTCCTTCAGAGAACACTTTTATTTTTAACTTGTGAGTTCAAACACTCAGATGTCAGCATCCACCAGTTTATTTCACTCTCGCACACCACAATGAACTTCTCACTCATATATATATATAATACATTGGGAGAGTGGAGAGGGTTTTGATAAGCATATAGGACAAAGAACAGAAATGTATTACGTGTCCACTAATGGACAGCAAATAACAGAATTAATATCAAAGGTAACAGTGTTATCAGAAAGGTCACCTTGGACTTGGAGAGAATAAAACAACGTCCAGAAGTGCGCAAAGGAATACAGGATAAGACATTTAGGTTATAGGTTTAACAATTTAAAAAATGATTATGAACATGTGAAAAGTACATAATTCAACCCAGTGAGACAACCAGCAAAAGTCTCCTTTCTAAAAGAGGAATATTCCCAACAGTACCTATCCCAGCAGGCTGGTTTCAACGAACAATTCAATAAGCTGCAAAATGTGGGTGCAGGTTTTTCACATTGTTTGATTTTAAAATTACCTCCTTGCGCCTTGAAATGATGCAATATTAATCTTTAGTATTTTACTTGTATGTCCCTGTAAGTTTCTTTTTTAATGGAAAGGTTCAACAGTCACATTTTATATTTTGTGGACATGGTATAGCCCTTTATTGTGCATACATGTATTGGATTTGTACACGACTACGACAAGGTAGTAAAGGGATAAATATTTCCTCGTGATTGTTGTGCATATACGGCTCAGAAGCAGAATTTTTTTCCGCGAAACAATCACAGGATATAAGATGATCAGTGAGATAGCAAACACAGGTGCACAATGCATTTGTACGTACTTTATACGGCGCGCGACATCTAATCAATCCACTCTGTGCGAGTCGCGTTCTGGAGATGACATGAACGGTCACGTGACCTGCGGTTCGCTGAAGTCAACTTTTTTGAGGGGCGGGCATAGCAAGTTGTGAAAAGCACTAGAAATGTTCGAAATATTGGTCTAATTATCCCATTTTTTATTTTAAAAAAGAAACATGGGTGATTTCTTCACTAGGAAGGTCAAGTTAATATATAAATACCAGAAAGTTTTGAGTGTCATGGGACTTTAACGTGTTCTCTGTTGGTCGACTGCTGTGTTGCAGTCCGAGTATTTTCTAGCTTGAGCTATCCTTTTTGAGACTATCTACACCAAGATCTACCTGCCCTTGATCATGACCTTTGGGACGTCACAAAGGCAACGGCCGTACCGACGTTTCAATGGGTATCACAACACGCACAACTCTCTCCAGGGTTACTTACTTATTTGGGTTTCACGTTTAAGATACCAAATGTGGTCGACGATATTACATAGACCTGTTTTGTTCCTTGTTTACATTGACGATCTGCCCATGATACCCTTCGCTATGACTTACTCGTTTGAGGACGACGTTGAGTGTTCGGCTGCGATCGTGAAATCGGAGGATCGACAGTGTCTCGAAAAAGGCTTGGATCGTGAATATATCTGGGCTGAGTGTTTAAGACTGAAATTATTTTAAATTAAAGTGTAAAGTTATGCTTATTGCAAGGAGGATTCAACAAGTTGAATACAGGATAAACAAGAATGACAATAACATCACGATCACTTCAGTGGAGCAGGAAAGTACTTCTTTAAAAAAAAAAAAAATCCAATCTCCAATTCCCTCAACACAAAACAATGTGTGAAGAAGGCCGACAAGATGCTGAGTATTATTTTCCTCAATTTTTGGGAATTGAACCCCAAGTTGTTTTTTTTTTACTATTATTTGGTTTAAGTCTTTAGTGCCCCCACATCTTGAATCTGAAAGATAAGAACTGTATATAATCCTTACATGGCTAAACACAACAGGTTATTTGAAGATGTCCAACATCAGATGATTCGGTGTCTCAGGAACAGGGAGTATCTGATGTTGATTATGTCATGAGGGCTTCTTTCTTTTGAGCACAGGTGATCAGACAGGTCCTGACCCAGACTTTGAAGATTGTTTATCATGTTGAAAACATGAACCCTGTTTCTTTGTATGAGCGGACACACCGATGACCATGATATTGTTTAAGCTAGGGGCACTTCTTGATATTTGGCCTGAGGTTACATATCCAGTTTGGCGACTTCCATGAACCACATTGTTCCATCACACGAGAGGCTCTTCAAATTGGAGAGCTGCTCCGGATATCGATACATCCGATTCAATCATTGCGCCCAGACTTTCAAGGGGCGGTAAGGGTCCACCAGATGCCACGATGTTCTGCAGAGCGTGGACCCATATCTCGGGTAAAACCTATTCAAAAACGCCCGTCCATTCATGTCAAAAATACAAAAATGTCACAATGTTGGGAGGCTGCTCAACACGTGAACCTTCCCCAAAGCTTTGTCCTGGACGTCTTAGTATTGTTACGAATTTGGAATTCAATTGCACACAACATACAGGTTCCCTTAGTCAGCTATGTCGATAGTGCAAAATGGGTTTCCCCCCTCAGATAGCTCACTTTCATTGTTTAAATGTTCAGAAATCGATTAGATGCGCTGCGGATCGATTTAATAGTTAGGGAGCGAACAATGGAGACGTCCCTCCCCTCTTCTGCGAAGAGGAAGAAGAACCTGCGGTGACGTCAACAACTCCCTCCACCGTGGTTGAGTGGGGCAGGATCACAAGGGCATGAGTCACGCCGGGTGCGGGGGAGGGGTGCAAAGGATAAAGAGGACATCCTTTCTTTGTTCGTGTGGGAGTCCCGTGGTAGGGCTGAGTTGTGAAAGTCCGTTGCAGAGTTCGTGAAGAGTCCCGTTCTGAGTCCCGTGTGCAGAGTTCGTGTGCTGAGTCCCGTGGGAGGAGTAAGCTTTTTGCTTTGGCTGGCTCAGTGAGCTTCGGCGCTGCTTTGTTTTGGAAGGAACTTGAGCCGGTTGTTCGGCTCGAGCTGCAAGTGGAGGCTTCTTCCTCTTCTTCTTGGTTCGTGGAGCTTTTCGTTCTCCATTTTGTTTCCCGGCTTGGTGCGACGCATCGGCCTCTTCTTGGAGTTGGATCCTCGGGGAAGCGACGATCGACAGGAAGGATCCGCGCCTGTCTCACCGGCACGTGTTGAGAAGCGCGGGGGATTCGCGGGAGCTCGGGAAGGATCGCGGCGATTGGATCCAGCTCGCTCTCGCTGGAGCCCGGGTCCGGACAAGTTGAAGACCACACGAGGTGGAGAGGTTCGAATTAGGCTCTGAGTTTCAGCTCACCTGTCCTCCGCGGGAGCTCATGATTAAAGGCCTCAGCCACCGTTTCTTGTGTGTGTGTGTGTGTGTGTGTGTGTGTGTGTGTGTGTTGTGTGTGTGTGTGTGTGTGTGTGTGTGTGTGTGTACGTGTGTCCGTGTGTCCGTGGGCCCGTCTAATAAGTAGGAACTGCTGTTAAGTGTAAATGACTGTACATAATAAGTAGACGGTTGTAGTTCTTTTGTCGTGCTTTTGTTGCTTGTATAATTGCATACGTGTTTTGCCTTATTTAATTGCATACGTGTTTCATTATAATAATGTCCTTGTGTGAATGTAAACCAGCTCGTTGCGTCCATTCCTCATTGACTGAACATTTTGTGTGTGGGAGTTGAAAGCCGTTGGTTTGCCGTAATAGGGGGACATTTGGACCGACGGTTCTCGGCGATTACGCCGCTCGGAATCGCGCACGGACAGGCTCGCCTCGGCGGTTTGTACCGTACGAGTTCCGTCGAGGGTGGAATACCCTGGTAGTTGGATCACGTGGGTATTTAGGTACATTGAAGATTGGCATACGACCCTACCCCACGTGATCTGCCGATTGGCGTATTTCGGTTCTTGTACAAGGACCCGTCGCTCGGAGTTATCCGGGCGGCGATCTCTATTCCGGGCGATCGGTCGGCCGACTCGACTTGCGGCTCCGTTCAGAGCGTCGGTTGGCACCGGACCCCCGGCCAGTAACAATTGGTTGTCAAGAGTGCGATTCGGCCCCTCCGCCTCCGTAGCAAAATTCACGGAGTCGGATCAGGGGTATACGGAGCAACCCCCCCCGTGTCCCCAAATTACGAGCGTTATAAATTTTATTCCCAGCACGTAAAATGTTCAGCCAAGGCGAGCAGGGGCAGGAGGGATTAGGAATGGATTTGGAAATGTTAGAATCTATGGCTCAGGACGAAATGACCATGCAGGACACTCCCATTATGCAGGTTGACTATTCCCCGCAAATAAATGCAGAGTCCGCAATGGGCGCAGCGGCGGGAGCCGCGGTGTATGACACCCCCCCTCCCTCCTCCGTCAAAATCCCTCCTCAGTCCCCGGCGGATCCTGCCGATAATGGCGAAGCGACTGCCACCGGACCACCTGACATGGGCCAGCTATTAGGAATATTGCTGGCAAAAATGGATGCGAACATGCAAGCATTCAGGAGCGATATGCGGGCAATGCGGGGTGAAATGCAGAGCATGGGCGACGC
>CM068961.1:122367977-122381429 GCA_035128595.1 Eptatretus atami
TGGTGAGGATGTTGAGGTCGTGGAGAGATTCACTTACCTTGGCAGTGATATTCATGTCTCTGCTGGTTGTCATTCAGAGGTCAATAGACGTCTGGGTCGGGCCTGGGGAGTCATGGATTCACTGGATAATGGGGTGTGGCCGGTGGCGCTGCCGGTACCTGTGCGGGGGGATGAAAGTGCGAGTCCTCAGGTCCTTGGTGCTTCCAGTCTTGCTCTATGGATGCGAGATTTGGACTCTGACCAAGGATCTGAGTGGAGACTTCATTCCTTTGGTACAAGGTCTCTTCGGAGAATCCTTGGCTATCGCTGGTCGGACTTTTTGTCCAACGAGCAGTTGCTGAGAGAGACTCAAATGAGATTTGTTACCTGCATAGTCCGTGAGCGTCAGCTTCGGCTGTATGGACATGTGGCTTGTTTTCCTGACGCTATCCTGCTCACCAGATTCTCTCAGCGAGGGAGTCTCGTGAGTGGAGGAGGCAATGGGCCGACCACGTGCCTCGTGGTTGCAGCAGGTTGATCGGCATCTCAAGGAGATGGGGTTGGGCCAGGCATCAGCATGGGGATGGCCAGACGGAGGTCCCTGGAGTACCGGCGGAAAGTGGACCAGCGAACGCACTGCTCTGGCACATGCTCCCATACCTGACCTGACCTGACCTTCTCGGAGCACCTGTGCAGATAGTATCTGACAACGGTCCACAATTCAATGGGAAAACATTCAAGGTCGTGTGCACCAACTGGTCCATCAAGCACACAACTTCATCACCCCAATCTCGCTCCAATGGATTATCAGAATGAATGGTCTGAACTGTTAAGTCGGTGTTGCAGGAGTGCCATCAGTCAGGTCAAGATGTCAACAAAGCTTTGCTCAATCTGCGAGTCACACCCAAAGACACAAACATACCTGCACCAGCCGAAATTATGTTCAGTTGACCAGTCCACACCATCCTACCTAGCAACAACGCATACGAAACACTGCAGAGACCTGCAGAAACTTTCAGACAAGAGGAAAGGACAACAAAAATTATGCATGTGGATGTGTATTGTCGATGTAAATGTGTATCGTGTAGCGCCACCTGCAGGTGGGGGAAGGGTATTACAAGTGTCCACAATTTACATTGCAGTATTCTTGTCCCCCATGTTTTCCAGTGCAGTAAGGTGTTTTGAATTTTAAGCAGTAGGTATGTTTTTGCTTCATGCACGTAACCTATTTTATATGTATATGTTTATATATATAAATTTATATAAACTCCATGGGGAGTCCCTCCTTTGTTTAAAGTTTTGCATCGATCGGACAAGCAGTTGCAGAGAAAAACATTTTTAAAGCGAAAATATATGGACGCAGACGTGGACACACACACGTACACGGATGGGGCTTTGCAGTATTCTCGCATCCCCTTCATGGTAAGACTAATAAGCTCAGGTGGCGTCAAAATGTGAAAACTTTGGAGGGGGGTGAATACTTTTGCAGGCCACTGTACCCTCAATTTGCTATGCCCAGTGGTTCTGTCACCATCAATCCTGGTTAAAAGCATTCCTCCATCTATATTATCGATGCTCTGTTATTTTAAACATTTCTATGAGATCTCATTATCGCTTCATTTGTGGAGAAAAAGTTAGTGTTTCCCTTAGCTACTCCTCATAGCTGTCTCGTCCTGAAACCAATCTGGTAGATCGATGCCAACACCCGCAACTATTTCCTTCTTCAAACATGGCAACCAAAACTGCTATCCCAAATTAAAACTCTTAACAAAAGACTTTTTGCTTGCAATATATTGTTACCAAATGATCACCGACTATCCCCCATAATCGTTACCCTTCACTTTCAGAATGTCTTTATTATTATGAGCTTAAAATGGTCACAAAACATCGATGTAAAAGAACACCTCGTTCTTGGGTTCCTTTGATTGGGATATCTCGTTGCCCACATCCTATCAGCTGTTGACTGCATATAATGATGCGGAAACGGCAGTGAGTGCAAGTGGCTTTCGGGCTACAGGGACTTGGGAGCTCAGCAAGTCAGCCACGGGACATCACCTGCTGTATTTAAATGATCTGGACTTTTGCAAACATTGCGGTAATTTTGGCAGAAACAGTTGAGATTTTCAAACATGGTCTTTACCTATTCAACAGGAAATACACCAAACCTGAATTTCAGATACATAACTGGTCTAAAATAATGATTCGGTCAAAATAGGTCATCGTTGCCCTTCCTTGAACAATCGGTGACTTTTTTTTGAAAATGCATTTGGCACAACTCATCAATCGATGGGGAATGCCTGCCTAACTGCCAATGTCATAAACCCCTTGGCAACTCTGCAATTAACTTACTTTCACACATATTTGGAAATCCAGCCAAAAATGGAGGAAACCTCAAGTGCCACTTCCTTGTGCTACCTGTGTTTAAGTACAACTGTGAAACATGGGCACGGGCAGGTACGTTCAACCAATACGTCGATAGTAGTTTTGAACACGCATGCCTTCGTCGCAGACTGAAGACAAAGCCACAATATTACGTGATGGATGACAAAGTGTGTAGCCTTACCAAACAGCTCCCTCTCTGAAAGCTGATAAACAAGTCACATCTCCTCTGGTATGGACCACCCTGACGCAAATACCATCATTGCGCTGAACACATCATCCCCCCCACCCACCCTACCCTAGAAGCGACCTCAATGATGACCTTCAACCAATTGGTAGGATAAGACGATCAAACTATTGCACACCTTTTGACTTTCTCCAATAGAAACGATAACGAGAGCTTGGAATCAAGAAGGGTAGCGCAGGCCTGTAGCAGGAAAATCCCTTCATGTTTGGCCCGATAATAGTGGTAGTAGTTGGGTATAATTGTAGACTCATTGTAGAATTCCTCTTTTCACAATTAACATCACGACCCATATTCATTATTTGAGGTGACATTGTGCTCTGGCTCAAACGTGTCCATAAAATATAAAGGATTTTTTTGCAGCTTCATAACTTAATGATGCCATTAATCTCAATGTATAAATACCTTCCATAAAATTAAGAAAACAATGTTATTGAGGGGAGCACAGAGGGCAGAGAAACAAAGGCTGCCGAATGCCCAAAGCTGCCACAAATCCGGATTATAAGAAGCCGACTCATCTGCAAATAGACTTGCAAACCCATACACACGTAGGTCTTCAGTACCACCTTCATCTGCAGTTCTCTCTTTTCCGCAACCTTTAGCGCTCGCACAAATGGCATTTCTAGTCAAATCTTTGATTAGTGAAAAAATTAAGATTCTGACCGGTGGTCTGCCTGCGGCGGAAGACAGCAAGAAGCCCGAAGAGCCACAGAGTGTGGCTGAGGCACAGGGGATGACTCGGGAGGAACATGAAGAGTACCAGCGGCAACTCATGGAGGAAAAGTAGGCATGTGTGCATAAGTTAGGGGATATAGTGCAACAAAATGGGGCTCATAACCACGAATCCTGCAGGGGGTTTGAAATGCCAATAGAGTTGTGTTTGCAGAATAGAAAGGGATGCCAGATTCATGCAGAAGAAAGCTGAACGTGCCACTGTCCGCGTTCACCTTCGAGAGAAGTATCGGCTTCCCCAGGTATGCGCTTCACAGTATTGTTGAAGATGCTTTCAAAATACAGTATTGCAAAGAGATTACAGAAAAATCATTAGGATCAATTTCCTCACTGGTTTCAAAAGATGCTTAAACATCGTTTCTGAAGTGAGAGAACCTTGTTGTCACAATACTTGTTGACATATCTGTAGCAATGTTGCTTAGCTGAATTACCCCTCCTCGTTGTATTGGTGCAAGGGAAAGATGCGTTGTGAATGTAGTTCGAATTTTCCTGATTGTTCTCTTCCTCATTCTCCAATTCCGTGCTCAAGCCTTATTCTGAAACACAAATTCTCAAACTCCATTCTCAAACACTTCTCACCTATTTCCAGATTCCAAGCACGTACCACATTCACTCCACAAAACATGCCAAGGACCACACAAACCAATTCAGTATCATCTCAATAGCATACATCGAACACGTTTAACACAGCAGAGCCAGGCCATCAGTGCTGCCACCGTTCTTATCGCTGCACTGCCAAACTGCCAGTACTGTCGGAGTTGTACCGGCAGCACGCCCATCACATCCCTGGAATCAATGGCGATTGGTTATCTGCAGCTTCTCGGCTTCAGGGTCATATGTCGGGAAGCAGGTCTGGGAAGCCCCCCCCAATGACCAGAACCGATGGCACCGTAACAATAACTACCTTCAAAATACAAAACAATTGCATAAAGTCAATTAGAAATGCTTATCCTTTCATCACATCGTCTTATCCTCTCCTCTGCTTTCATCATTTCCTCTCATCTCTTGAACCCCACTCTCCCTCCCACTGTCCCCTCATAAAAAATTTTTTTATCATTCCTTCTCTTCTTTATCAGAGTGATAATGATGCAAGCACCATTCAACTGGCACCAGGTGAAGTCGAGCTACCAGAAGAGCTCTCAAGGATGATGAAAAATGATGAGGAGGAGGAAGAGGAAAAGAACAGCTTCCTTGGCCATCTGAAAACTTTGCAGAATGTGGATGTGGATGCATTGAGGCAGAAAGCACAGGCCGGCTTTCTCGAGGCAAAGCAAGCTGCAGAACAAAAGTGTATTGTCATGTAGAACATACAACACGCAGACGGTAGGAGGATATCGAGTTCTTTTCTAATGTGTGCTGTTTTGTGTCGATATCATTACCACGTGCACACAACATTACCACGTGCTCACGACGAAATTGGTTCATTTCCGTCCGTCGGTCGGTCTGTTTTATTATGTATACCATGATGTGTTGTGTTTGTGCCTAGTACAAATAAAATCGGTCCATTCATGTCCGAGATATGGTTGCGGACGCACGCACGCACGTGAAAATTGAGACCAAATCCATAAGCCCCCGTTTTCGGACTAAGTCCAACGGAGGCTTATAATGATTCAATGGGGGTAGTGTATAAGGGTGCTGTTCAGAACTGCTTCTGGACTACTACAGCAGCACAAAACTTTCGGATTTTCTTAGCAATTGTTAGAATTATTATTATTATCCCGCTCCCCGGAGGGAGGGAGCGGGATATTGTAATCGTCCGGTTTGTTTGTTTGTTTGTCTGTCTGGTCTGTTTTAGCAACTTTACGGCAAAACGGCTTTAGCAAACACTATCAAATTTAATCCACAGGTGGCAATGAACCTTGGACGACCCCATTAACTTTGGTCCAATTGGATCAAAGGTCAAGGTCACAAAAAGATCAAATCGTTTTTTCGCTCATAACTTCGTCAAAAAATAATCTGATTTATTCAAACTAAGCTTATAGTGAACCTTATTCTATTTGTCACTTATAATCCTACCCATTCCTATAGTGAAAAATGCATATTTGTGAAGATCGATGGGGTCCGAAGTTTTGGGGGTCATGGTCATCGGTCCAAATTACAAATTTTCCATTAAAATCAAAAAAGGTAGGAATATGCGTGTTTACTGGAAGACATATATCAAGTCCTTTATTGGCTTCATTTGACACCATGACCTTTTACGTGGCTTTGAAAGGTCAAAATCATTTTACGGTCTAACTTCGTCAAATGGTTTAATTGACTTCAAACTAAGACTAAAAATATTCCTTATAATCAACATTCAGGTTAAGGATGTATCAAATTTAAATTTGATCCCCAAAATAACTTTATGCCTTAAATGGGCGGGATTTGTTGTGCCTGGCACCACTTGTTTTATTTAAATTGAAGTAACATTGTGTGGGGTACAGTGTTCTATGAACTCTCCAGTTTATTTCTGTTACACCTCAAATAGATTTTCAAAGGCAACCTTTGCCATTCATTCCATGTGCATCCTGTTTGAAATATTACAAGAACTTGTGGCATGAGAAAAATATTATTTGAAAGTACTGTATGGACTCTGGGTCAATTAAGCTATTCAATCAATCAAACTATTTCTTACCAAGCTGAGCAAACTCTTCACCAAATTTCATCCGAATCCGTCCATAACTTTTTGAGATATCCTGCTCACAGCCAAACAGACAGACAGACAGACAGACAGACAGACAGACGGGGGTGAAAACACACCTCCACCCACTTTCGGTGGCCGAGGTAATCTATATATAATGGAGCAAGTGTATGTGATTATGTATGTATGTATGTACATGTATATCCGCTCTTCACCCATTGGTTGGACAGCTGACCTGTACCCAGCGAACCAAAAAGACCCAAACAACCCCGAAGACACAAAAGACCCCAAAGACCCAAACAATCCTGAGTATCTAAATGACCAAAAAGACCCTTAAAGACCCAAAATACCCTGAAAGACCCCAAAAACCAAAAGGCCCAGAAGACTCGAAAGACTGAAAATACCCTGAAGACACAAAAGACTGAGGTCCCAAAAAACCCAAAAGACCCTGAGGCCCCAAAATACCCTGAGGAACCAAAATACCCAAAAGACCCCGATTACCCAAAAGACCCCAAACACCTAAAATATCTCGAGGATCAAAAAGACCTCGAGAACCCAAAAGACCCAGGGGATCCAAATGACCCAACAGGGGACTATCTTGGACCCATGGAAATTCTGTAAAATGTAAAATGTGACTTTAGGTCCACACCCCCCCTGCCCTTTCCCCAGACACGCTCCCATACCTGACTGACGCTGACCATTTTTTTTTTTTTTTTCTCGCGGAGCACCTGTGCAGATAGTATCTGACAACGTCCACAATTCAATGGGAAAACATTCAAGGTCGTGTGCACCAACTGGTCCATCAAGCACACAACTTTCATCACCCAATCTCGCTCCAATGGATTATCAGAATGAATGGTCTGACTGTTAAGTCGGTGTTGCAAGAGTGCCATCAGTCAGGTCAAGATGTCAACAAAGCTTTGCTCAATCTGCGAGTCACACCCAAAGACACAAACATACCTGCACCAGCCGAAATTATGTTCAGTTGACAGTCCACACCATCCTACCTAGCAACAACGCATACGAAAACACTGCAGAGACCTGCAGAAACTTTCAGACAAGAGGAAAGGACAACAAAAATTATGCATGTGGATGTGTATGTCGATGTAAATGTGTATCGTGTAGCGCCACCTGCAGGTGGGGGAAGGTATTACAATGTCCACATTAACATTGCAGTATTCTTGTCCCCATGTTTTCCAGTGCAGTAAGGTGTTTTGAATTTAAGCAGTAGGTATGTTTTTGCTTCATGCACGTAACTATTTTATATGTATATGTTTTATATATATAAATTTATATAAACTCCATGGGAGTCCCTCCTTTGTTTAAAGTTTTGCATCGATCGGACAAGCAGTTGCAGAGAAAAACTTTTTTAAAGCGAAAATATATGGACGCAGACGTGACACACACACGTACACGATGGGGCTTTGCAGTATTCTCGCATCCCCTCATGGTAAGACTAATAAGCCTCAGGTGGCGTCAAAATGTGAAAACTTTGGAGGGGGGTGAATACTTTTGCAGGCCACTGTACCCTCAATTTGCCATGCCCAGTGGTTCTGTCACCATCAATCCTGGTTAAAAGCATTCCTCCATCTATAATTATCGATGCTCTGTTATTTTAAACATTTCTATGAGATCTCATTATCGCTCATTTGTGGAGAAAAAGTTAGTGTTTCCCTTAGCTACTCTCATAGCTGTCTCGTCCTGAAACCAATCTGGTAGATCGATGCCAACACCCGCAACTATTTCCTTCTTCAAACATGGCAACCAAAACTGCTATCCCAAATTAAAAACTCTTAACAAAAGACTTTTGCTTGCAATATATTGTTACCAAATGATCACCGACTATCCCCATAATCGTTACCCTTCACTTTCAGAAGTCTTTATTATTAATGAGCTTAAAATGGTCACAAAACATCGATGTAAAAGAACACCTCGTTCTTGGGTTACCTTTGATTGGGATATCTCGTTGCCACATCCTATCAGCTGTTGCCACATCCTATCAGCTATCATCCTATCATATAATGATGCGGAAACGGCAGTGAGTGCAAGTGGCTTTCGGCTACAGGGACTTGGGAGCTCAGCAAGTCAGCCACGGGACATCACCTGCTGTATTTAAATGATCTGGACTTTTGCAAACATTGCGGTAATTTTGGCAGAAACAGTTGAGATTTTCAAACATGGTCTTACCTATTCAACAGGAAATCACCAAACCTGAATTTCAGATACATACTGGTCTAAAATAATGATTCGGTCAAAATAGGTCATCGTTGCCCTTCCTTGAACAATCGGTGACTTTTTTTTGAAAATGCATTTGGCACAACTCATCAATCGATGGGGAATGCCTGCCTAACTGCCAATGTCATAAACCCCTTGGCAACTCTGCAATTAACTTACTTTCACACATATTGGAAATCCAGCCAAAATGGAGGAAACCTCAAGTGCCACTCTTGTGCTACCTGTGTTTAAGTACAACTGTGAAACATGGGCACGGGCAGGTACGTTCAACCAAATACGTCGATAGTAGTTTTGAACACGCATGCCTTCGTCGCAGACTGAAGACAAAGCCACAATATTACGTGATGGATGACAAAGTGTGTAGCCTTACAAACAGCCCTCTCTGAAAGCTGATAAACAAGTCACATCTCCTCTGGTATGGACCACCCTGACGCAAATACCATCATTGCGCTGAACACATCATCCCCCCACACCACCCTACCCTAGAAGCGACCTCAATGATGACCTTCAACCAATTGGTAGGATAAGACGATCAAACTATTGCACACTTTTGACTTTCTCAATAGAAACGATAACGAGAGCTTGGAATCAAGAAGGGTAGCGCAGGCCTGTAGCAGGAAAATCCCTTCATGTTTGGCCCGATAATAGTGGTAGTAGTTGGGTATAATTGTAGACTCATTGTAGAATTCCTCTTTTCACAATTAACATCACGACCCATATTCATTATTGAGGTGACATTGTGCTCTGGCTCAAACGTGTCCATAAAATATAAAGGATTTTTTGTGCAGCTTCATAACTTAATGATGCCATTAATCTCAATGTATAAACCTTCCATAAAATTAAGAAAAACAATGTTTTGAGGGGAGCACAGAGGGCAGAGAACAAAGGCTGCCGAATGCCCAAAGCTGCACAAATCCGGATTATAAGAAGCCGACTCATCTGCAAATAGACTTGCAAACCCATACACACGTAGGTCTTCAGTACCACCTTCATCTGCAAGTTCTCTCTTTTCCGCAACCTTTAGCGCTCGCACAAATGGCATTTCTAGTCAAATCTTTGATTAGTGAAAAAATTAAGATTCTGACCGGTGGTCTGCCTGGGCGGAAGACAGCAAGAAGCCCGAAGAGCCACAGAGTGTGGCTGAGGCACAGGGGATGACTCGGGAGGAACATGAAGAGTACCAGCGGCAACTCATGGAGGAAAAGTAGGCATGTGTGCATAAGTTAGGGGATATAGTGCAACAAATGGGGCTCATAACCACGAATCCTGCAGGGGGTTTGAAATGCCAATAGAGTTGTGTTTGCAGAATGAAAGGGATGCCAGATTCATGCAGAAGAAAGCTGAACGTGCCACTGTCGCGCGTTCACCTTCGAGAGAAGTATCGGCTTCCCCGGTATGCGCTTCACAGATGTTTGAAGATGCTTTCAAAATACAGTATTGCAAAAGATTACAGAAAAATCATTAGGATAAATTTCCTCACTGGTTTCAAAAGATGCTTAAACATCGTTCTGAAGTGAGAGAACCTTGTTGTCACAATACTTGTTGACATATCTGTAGCAATGTTGCTTAGCTGAATTACCTCCTCGTTGTATTGGTGCAAGGGAAAGATGCGTTTGTGAATGTAGTTGAATTTTCCTGATGGTTCTCTTCCTCATTCTCCAATTCCGTGCTCAAGCTTATTCTAAACACAAATTCTAAACTCCATTCTCAACACTTCTCACCTATTTCCAGATTCCAAGCACGTACCACATTCATCCACAAAACATGCCAAGGACCACCACACCAATTCAGTATCATCTCAAATACATACATCGAACACGTTTAACACAGCAGAGCCAGGCCATCAGTGCTGCCACCGTTCTTATCGCTGCACTGCCAAACTGCAGTACTGTCGGAGTTGTACCGGCAGCACGCCCATCACATCCCTGGAATCAATGGCGATTGGTTATCTGCACTCTTCTCGGCTTCAGGTCATATGTCGGGAAGCAGGTCTGGGAAGCCCCCCCAATGACCAGAACCGATGGCACCGTAACATAACTACCTTCAAAATACAAAACAATTGCATATAATATTAGAATGCTATCTTTCATCACATGCTCTATCCTCTCCTCTGCTTCATCATTTCCTCTCATCTCTTGAACCCCACTCTCCTCCCACTGTCCCCTCATAAAAAATTTTTATCATTCCTTCTCTTCTTTATCAGAGTGATAATGATGCAAGCACCATTCAACTGGCACCAGGTGAAGTCGAGCTACCAGAAGAGCTCTCAAGGATGATGAAAAATGATGAGGAGGAGGAAGAGGAAAAGAACAGCTTCCTTGGCCATCGGAAAACTTTGCAGAATGTGGATGTGGATGCATTGAGGCAGAAAGCACAGGCCGGCTTTCTCGAGGCAAAGCAAGCTGCAGACAAAAGTGTATTGTCATGTAGAACATACAACACGCAGACGGTAGGATATCGAGTTCTTTTCTAATGTGTGCTGTTTTGTGTCGATATCATTACCACGTGCACACAACATTACCACGTGCTCACGACGAAATTGGTTCATTTCCGTCCGTCGTCGGTCTGTTTTATTATGTATACCATGATGTGTTGTGTTTGTGCCTAGTACAAATAAAATCGGTCCATTCATGTCCGAGATTGGTTGCGGACGCACGCACGCACGTGAAAATTGAGACCAAATCCATAAGCCCCCGTTTTCGGACTAAGTCCAACGGAGGCTTATAATGATTCAATGGGGGTAGTGTATAAGGGTGCTGTTCAGAACTGCTTCTGGACTACTACAGCAGCACAAAAACTTTCGGATTTTCTTAGCAATTGTTAGAATTATTTATTATTATCCCGCTCCCGGAGGGAGGGAGCGGGATATTGTAATCGTCCGGTTTGTTTGTTTGTTTGTCTGTTGTCTGTTAGCAACTTTACGGCAAAACGGCTTTAGCAAACACTATCAAATTTAATCCACAGGTGGGCAATGAACCTTGGACGACCCCATTAACTTTTGGGTCCAATTGGATCAAAGGTCAAGGTCACAAAAAGATCAAAATCGTTTTTCGCTCATAACTTCGTCAAAAATAATCTGATTTACTTCAAACTAAGCTTATAGTGAACCTTAATTCTATTTTGTCACTTATAATCCTACCCATTCCTATAGTGAAAAATGCATATTTGTGAAGATCGATGGGGTCCGAAGTTTTGGGGGTCATGGTCATCGGTCAAAATTACAAATTTTCCATATAAATCAAAAAAGGTTAGGAATATGCGTGTTTACTATGGAAGACATATATCAAGTCCTTTATTGGCTTTCATTTGACACCATGACCTTGACTTCGTGGCTTTGAAAGGTCAAAATCATTTTACGGTCAATACTTCGTCAAAATGGTTTAATTGACTCAAACTAAGACAAAAATATTCCTTATAATCAACATTCAGGTTAAGGATGTACTCAAATTTAAATTTGATCCCAAAATAACTTTATGCCTTAAATGGGCGGGATTTGTTGTGCCTGGCACCACTTGTTTATTTTAAATTGAAGTAACATTGTGTGGGGTACAGTGTTCTATGAACCTCCAGTTTATTTCTGTTACACCTCAAATAGATTTTCAAAGGCAACCTTTGCCATTCATTCCATGTGCATCCTGTTTGAAATATTACAAGAACTTGTGGCATGAGAAAAATATTATTTGAAAGTACTGTATGGACTCTGGGTCAATTAAGCTATTCAATCAATCAAACTATTTCTTACCAAGCTGAGCAAACTCTTCACCAAATTTCATCCGAATCCGTCCATAACTTTTTGAGATATCCTGCTCACAGCCAACAGACAGACAGACGACAGACAGACAGACGGGGGTGAAAACACACCTCCACCCACTTTCGGTGGCCGAGGTAATCTATATATAATGGAGCAAGTGTATGTGATTAATGTATGTATGTATGTCATGTATATCCCGCTCTTCACCCATTGGTTGGACAGCTGACCTGTACCCAGCGAACCAAAAAGACCCAAACAACCCGAAGACACAAAAGACCCAAAGACCCAAACAATCCTGAGTATCTAAATGACCAAAAAGACCTTAAAGACCAAAATACCCTGAAAAGACCAAAAACCAAAAGGCCCAGAAGACTCGAAAGACTGAAAATACCCTGAAGACACAAAAGACTGAGGTCCCAAAACCAAAAGACCGCTGAGGTCTCAAAAACCCAAAAACCCTGAGGAACCAAAATACCCAAAGACCCTGATTACCCAAAAGACCCCAAACACCTAAATATCTCGAGGATCAAAAAGACCTCGAGAACCCAAAAGACCCAGGGGATCCAAATGACCCAACAGGGGACTATCTTGGACCCATGGAAATCTGTAAAATGTAAAATGTGACTTTAGGTCCACACCCCCCCTGCCTTTCCCCAGACACAACACAATCCAATACCTCAACCCCCTCCCAACTCTGTCCTCTCTCTGCCCCTCACTACCACCACACCCAAACGTTGTACTCCCCTCCCCCTTTCTTCAAATCCTCAAACCCTCCCCAACTCAATGTCTTCAACCCCCCCCCCCTTTCCCCCTCAAAAGCCTCAAATGCTTCGATCCCAACTCTGTCCCTCTCTGCCCTCCTCCCCCAACCCAACTCTGTCATCCCCTCCCCCTTTCTTTTTCAAGTCCTCCACTGCTCTAAACCCCAAATACTCAACCCCCCTTCCAACCCAAGTCCTCACCCCCCCCCCCCATCTCAACGTCTCAATCTCCCTCTTCAAACTCCATGCACCTCACACCCTCCCCACTCTCTGTCCTCCCCCTCATTTCTTCCATTCTTAACAACATCACACAAAGATGCACAGGGAACTTTGGCACATGAGAAGGCCATTCGGCTTATCCTGCCTGCGTTGTGCCTGTCCCGTTTTTGTTAAGAGCAATGTTAAAAGTAAATAAAGAAGGAATGTTAAATTCGCAATCACTTCCCCCTTTCTTCCCTTTTTTCCTTACTATAAAATTCACGGATCGTGTGTTTATGTGTTGTTGTCACGCTACTCTTATGAACTCTCTGGCCAATTACATCCAGATTTGCTGCAGAGGATCAGCATGACCCCAATTAATGTGTGGGGGTGTTTTTATCTTTGCCCGTAGTCCTTGGCGCCGCAAGACTAAGCATATCGGGAACCCGTCTCTTGGGGAGGGGGGGGGGGGGGGGGGAGGAATATTCTCTGTAAATGTGTATCGTGTGGCGCTGCCTCCAGATGGGGGAGGCTATTACTCTGTCCACCCCAT
>CM068961.1:122381454-122408713 GCA_035128595.1 Eptatretus atami
AGTCAACACGCTACAGCTGAATAATCCGGCACTGATATGGACGCCTCCCAAACAGATCGAGACTATCACGTCATCGTCGGTGAGGCTTGGCCGTCAGTGATTGGGTTTGAGGTGCCGGAGATCGACTGATAAATCTGGGGCAGTGATTCGAGGGTTTCGAGGTGTCCCGGAGATCCGACAACTGGTTCTTGTCCGTTCTGGTCGCTTCGTGCATCAAGCTGAGAGTGGGTTTGAGGTGCAGGAACAATCCCAAAGGACTGGTGTATGGTCTGGTTTGGCAGTGACTGGCGTTCTGAGGTTGTTGCGAGATTCGACTCGAATCTGTCTGGTCGGTTCCCTTCGTGCCAGCTAGACATTCTCGAGAAGGTGTTCTGATGCCCCGGCCAGATCGACCTGGTTTGTCTCCGCGTTTAAGAGACGATCGAAGTTCTGATGGGTGCGGAGAAAACTCCTGGACCTCTCGCCCTCGGTCTGGCTGCCCGTCGGCTATATGCATGTGAGCGGTTCTGAGCAGAGCTTGAGATCGACTGTCATGGTCTGTCTGTCGGCTCTTTGCCAGTGTCGGGTTTATGAGGTGCTCCTGGTATTACATGCGATCCTCTAGTCTGGCTCTGTCGAGCGTTGTGCAGTGCCTAGGGTATGAAGCAATGCTCGAACCCAAATACTCAACGCGGCAAACCTTTTCTCCTTCCTTGTAACGCACTACTATGAGCACAAGTCTCTTACATTAACCCTCTCTCCCTCTGGAGCGTCCAGGACTCTTCTTCTGCGCTTTCGGTTTCCCTTGCTCAGAAACTCTTGAGGTGCAGGGCGTCTTTGGGGCGCCATCGTGGGGACTTGGAGAAAAAAACTAAAAAATATTTCGAAAGTTCATCAAGCGAAACTCCTATGCTCTCAACGCTGTCATTTTGTGTGACCTCTGAGAGTAGACCTCCATGCACCTCCAACGCACCACCGCGCTCATCTTATAATTTATCTCTGTCTTAAAATTTATATTTTATACATTACTTCCCCCTCATTTCTTCATTCTTAACAACATCACACAAAGATGCACAGGAACTTTGGCACATGAGAAGGCCATTCGGCTTATATCTGCGGCGTTGTTCTATGTCCGGAGGACACTCCGCGAGAAAAATCAGTTACGTTCAAGGGAAAACCAGCGATAACCGGGGGCGCGATAGGTGAACCGGCGATGAAGCGGGGGGTTGATGTTATATCTTATAATATATATATAATATATATATATAATATAACTATTTATATATAATTTATATATATATTAATAATATATGTTGCGGTTCTCGATCCGCAGTGCATCAACAGATAGTGTCCCACAACAGTTATTTCCATTAATTATAACGTGTAGATAGTCCCCTTCCTTTTTATTTTAGCGGGACGACAAGGGAGTGCCGTTGCGATTTGTGATCAATAGCTCAAGGTCAGCTTCTAATACAAGTTTATAATTTCTACACATTCGATTGAGTTCACCTATTCGCAATACTCTCTTTTCTGATATTTCCTTGAGCCCTGTACATTTCACGCCAATTCCCTGTCGATTTCAGCTAAGGTAAGGTGGGAAGCCCTTGAGGAAGTATCTGCGGTTTAGTGCATGTGTTGCGCGTTGACGCGCAGGATCTGCTGCACAGCAGTTATATCGACGTCTCTCCTGGCCAGGCAGTATACATAACAACGACTGGGTCGGCAGATGCGGCCGAGAGTCATTTTGTTTGCTTGGCAGTGCGGGGAATCTCGTCGACTCGAGCTCAACTTACACTGAGTGGTCTGGGGAAGTACTGTCTCTGAGTTGTTCAGACGAAGAAGGTCATGCAATAACTACCTGGCCAGAAAGCATCGGGAACTTAAGAGCTCGCAAGTAATTTGTTGTGGGTATTCGACTGGCAGAGCGGGGAGAGAACGACAGCCAGCAGGACGAAGCGCACGGGGCGGGGGGGGGGGGCTTCACGGAAGACGCGGTAGGGCCGGAGAAGAGGGCCGAGCTCCAGCGCCATGGTGGGCGGGGAGTAGGGAGTGTGCGGGGGTGGAAGCGGGCTTGTTCCTTTGGCGAACGTGCCAGATATCGGACCCATATGTGGGGGGGGTGTTGCGCGGGGGGGGGGGGGCGCGGCGAGCGACGGCTAGGGAGGGCGGTGTGGAGATCAGCGGGCGTGGGGGGAGGGCGGTGGGAATGGGGAAGGCGGCGGGGAGCGGGTGAGTAGTGGGATATGTGCTCGGGAGAAGCAGACACGGGACGGCCGCGTCGTGAGAGGGTAGAAGGAAACTTTGGACTGTTAATTATACCATGATGATTGTACCTTCGGTCCTCGTGGCAGCGTGGATTCTCCGCCGAATGGTGAACGTCTGTCTTCGTCTATGTCGGTCCTGCACGCCTCGGCAATTGTAGCCAGGAGGAGGTAGCAGGTGCGGGGCCACATGCTGCGCGGAACGAGCGCGTTGACCGACGCGCTGTTGAACGCCCCGAGCGGTCCAGCATGAACGTGTGATCCGTCGCGACGAAGGCGGTTCGACTCGTCCAGGGTCTCCACATTCCAGTTGTGACAGGACGGTGCAGGTATCGCTGTTGCCATTGTCCCATTTTCGGTGTGGGCCGATTCATACGTCTTATTCCGTCGTGCATGGGTGTCGGGTTTAATGCGCATATAATTTGCCAGTGTTTGAGATGGCCTTGCCGGAAACGAAGTGAGGCAGTTCCGCACTCTCATGAATGCATAGCTTGGCGTGCCACGTGAGGGGTTTTCTGCGTATGGCCACTCGGAAGCTAGGCGTGCTATACCAACTTCACCAAGGTGAATCGACTAGTATTTCGATATTCGAGGAGAGTGAGCCAGCTACTCCCCCTGACCGTCGACTAGCAAACTACATTAGTTGCAAAGGTCGGAGAATGTGCCCTTAGGACGAACGATTCCCTCTCTCATTGCTCGTTTTGAGTTTCTACACACAGGTCATTCTCGTTCGCCCGGGCGTCGTCGAAGTATCCTCCCTCCTAGTCTCAAAAATTGTGGACGGATTCGGAGAAATGGTGGATGATTTGGTTAGGTACAGAGCAGCGACACCGCCTTTCCTGCTGCCATGATCTTAAGTCCTTAAGTGTCCGCCACTAATCGAACATCGTCGAGCCCACCCGACTACCTATGCTGTGCCCCGCCTACACTTACTCAGTGGGCCTATCCAACACATAATCGTAAAGCATCTGGAACTTCCGCCCTTAGGATCAAGCTCCTCCTTTACGTCCCGGTCGGAAAGTTATGTGTTATATAGCTGCTGCTCCTCTCAACCACTTCATGCGGTGTTTCTGTGTCTGTGTGTGTGCGTAGTTTTTGGTGTTTTAGGCCGTTTGTTGTCTGTCCTGTCTTACTGGAACCTAAATATCTAAGACTTCGGCAAACCGATCGTTCTCATCATATAACATAGTTTTAATTTTCTGCCGATTAAGCTCTGCTCTGGCTGTTCGCTATTTTGTAAATTTGCCATGTATATTTGGCTGCACCACAACCTCTCTCCCTATCTCTGCACACCACACACCCAATACATTCTGGAGCCCGTAGTCGTACCAGATCGTTGTTCCCTTCGTCTACAGCTGACGCCTTGGATAAATATAAATAATTATTCATTTAGGGAAAATGTTTCCCGGTCGCTGTGACTATGTGTCATTCTCTTCCATTGATAAGAGCATGGTCCGAATCCTACTTGCGACCTAAGCGGAGAACTTTATTCCCAACGATGCGCGTTCCTTTAGCCGGTACGTCCTTGGGCAGTGTGTTTGGCTGCATTCCGAGCCGCAAATGTGATGGTCCGGTAGAGGATCCGGGTTCGGACAAGGTGTTCGTGTTCCCGGTAATTAAAAACCAATGTGATTAATTAGGTAACTTCCGATTAACCCAAGACGGAGGACCCTAGGTCACGCGATTGAGTATTGGCATTCACCTGGTCGGTTAAGCGCCACCGGTCACGGAATTATGCGCGTGTGCGACGCCTCCAATTGCCGGGGAGTTGGTGGGAACCGACATAGCTTCCTCACTTGTGGCTTTCCACCGACCCACGGCCTGCACAATATAATATATATAATAATATATATATATATATAATATATTATATATATAAATGTTGGGTTGGGATGGGTTAGGGATGGATTAGGGATGGGAATTGGTTAGGGATTTGAATGCTGCAGGGTTAGGATGGCTTAGGGCTTGGGATTGGGAGGGATTTTGCATGTGAGGGTTGGGATGGGCGTAGGGATGGTTAGGGTTGGGCATGGGATAGGATTTTGAATGTGGCGGGTTCGGGATGGGCCTCGGGATGGATGGGTTGGGATTTTGAAATGTGAGAGGTTAGAGAGGGTTTCAGGTTGGATGGATTTTGATTGTGATGTTTGGAATGGTTGTTGGTTGGGTTAATGGTTTTTGGATTATGCAAGGGTTAAGGTTGATTATGCCTCCTTGTTATATTTATTCACCACACAACACCACACACACACACACACACACACACACAACACACCCCACACACACACGTTAAGCCTTGAACTGACTATTCAGTTGGAGGATCCTGTGGTTGGGTTCACAGATCTCAAGAACGACCCTCATTAACACACCATTAACATAAACATTGGATGTTTTTCTTTTTTACGAATTTAATACAACTCAGCAGATACAACTACCTAATCTAAGGTGTATAAGTAGAGGGTTGTGAAAACCTATTTGCTTCAAGGTATTAATTTTGTTTAGTTTTGTCTTTTGTAATTCTTGTGAATAAAATGAACATAAGATATTGTTCTTCTTGCTTAAAATACATTTAAGTCAAGGAATGTAATCCATTGCATCAACGATTTTTCAAAAAAGTTCATTATCCATTCTTTGTGTAGCCTTTTTTTCAAAAGTGTGATTTCCACCGATTATTCTCTACATATGCCAATTTGAAACTTAGGCTTTCTCAGATTATTCCTTTTCATATTTAAATTGTTGGAGAATGTTTCTGATTTGTTTTGATTTATTGAGGATGAATTGGTATTGTTGTAATTATCTGCATACCCCTGAAAATAAAGATACTCCATTGTGAGACCGAATTGAGTGAATTTTTTATAGCAGTCTTCTTTCAAAGTGCGATAAGTAACTCTATAACAATGCTTTTCCTTCGTTAAAGGTGCTGGTATATAAAATACCATTATCATTAAAGAACATTCATAAATGTTTCTATTATAGAACTCTGTTCCCTCATCAGTCACAATTTATTCGGTTTTTCTTTTGCATTTAATAAATATCACCACCAAAAAGGCCACCTAATAAGAGTAGTTACCTCTTTTGTTTTTTCAAGGAACAACCCACAGATATCACTTCTAAATCAATAATGTTAAAAGGATACTTCGTATCCCTTATCATTATTGAAATTCAATTAATCAGAAGACCAGATGTAATCACTCCTATTTAAATAAACTTCCTTCTTTTAACTTTGTCATTCTTTGGTTATATAATTCATCAAGCCCAAAAGTTTATGAGGTAAATACCTTCAACATCTAATGACAGTCATTTGGCTATAAGTTTGTTGAATTTCAGCCCAAGTCTATAAATTAGCAACTTAACATCTCACAGAACCTATCAACTTTTTCTTTAAAACGTTGGATTTTCCTATTGAACCAAATTATACAAACATTTCTCTTTTCAGCTTTGTGTTTTTTCTTCCAAGTCGTGCTGTTTTCCATAATCAACATCAGACCTGATACACACTTCATCAACCATTGCCTTGCTATTTATAGCTTTGCTCCATGGTTTAGGATTGTGAAGCCTCAGCTAATCTTTTATCCAAGTTGTTCCCGGATCACAGAAAGAATACTCCGCAGATGTAATTCCCCTATAATTATACAGTGTAATTTCTTTCTGGATAAACATTTACAGTGCAGTATTCTTGTCCCCACGTTTTCCAGTGCAGTGAGGTGTTTTGAATGATGGTATGTTTTCGCTTCATGAATGTATTTTTTGCGTATACAGAGCTGTCAGTTGCCTATACACCACCCAAATAAAGCTATGCGTCAGAAGAACATGTTGCATGCTTGGAAAAAGATCACCCATCGGGCAGGTACTCTCCTAGTCTCAAAAATTGTGGACGGATTCGGACGAAACTTGGTGGACGAGTTGGTTAGGTGACAATAACAAGTCCATTAAATTTTAGTTTAGGTCCAAATCCAGATCTGGCCCATCAGTGGCATACAAAACGTAAAGTAATCAGCCTGGTGGAGTTATGTGCTCCACCGAGTTTTGTTCTAGTGTTTTTTCAGTTCTTACTGAATTCCTTCGCCTCAACAATTTTGCACCTGTTACACTGCCAGTTGTCCTGTGTTCTTTAACAGAGCGCAATACTGAATTCCGTGTGGGACATGTTCACAAAGCGAACTTCACCCGAAACTGTCTGAGCAATTGTAATAGAGTAGTGATTCATTTCTCCATGTCAGTGATCACATTGCTTCATTTCTTGGTTATTATAGTTCACTGCGTTCGTGCTGATCCCTTTACCTGTTCAAGAATTCTCACCTTGTCCTTCAAAATCATCCCGACGGTAGAGCGGTTTGCAGTACCTTGTACGGCCAAGTGAGGCCTCTGTCGGTTTGGCCGAGTGAGGCCTGCTTTGATGTAATAAAATGGCGTTTAATTCTCTCCGTGTGTCCTCATCATTGTGCTAAAGACACCAAATTGGCAACGAGGATTTGTCGAACCATGACTACATCGCATGGTAAGGTCCGGGGGTATGCTGGAGACAACTTTGAACTCTTTCCTCAGCATCTCAGTTTCTATTTCATTGCTAACGACGTCACCGATGCTGGGAAACAGAAAGCGATTCTTCTGTTATCACTGCCTTTGCAAGTGTTCCGCCTGCTGTCTGACTTGATTTCACCTCAAAGACGGCGGATAATGCTACCACCTACGAATCCATAGTCAAGACATTGCAAGACGATATTAAACCTGGCAAGTCGCCCACAGATATGGTGTTGTGAGTTTGACAACCTGGTTCGGCTTCCCGATGAGAGTGGCTGATTTTGTTGCCAGACTCAAGCATCTGGCAGAGGATTGCCGTTTTGATGACGATGAACGGTCACAGAGATTGAAGGATCGTTTTATCGCTGGGTTGCGGGATGAGAAGATGGTTGCATCAGTTTTTTGGATAAAGTTTGAAGCGATTGCGTTTGCTAAAGCGGTTGAAACTGCAGCTATTGTGGAGCAAGCTCGAAAGGATGCCCGCATCATTGTTGGGGAGGACTTGTCTGCCACTGCCATAGCTGCTGGCAGGTCACTTGCTCACAATTCCCCATCTTAGTCAGCATATCAGGAACCTCTTTCATCCCAGCTGCATGCAAGCAGTGCATCACAGGACCAGCTGCAACTGCAGTCTTGTCAGGGTTGTGGTGGTTCACACTCTCATCAGAACTGTCCATTTTGGAATGCAGTGTCACGACATACCATGTGTGGGAGGGTCTGTCAGGGTTAGGCACCATCATCGGTTAATGTGGTCAAGGCTAGCAGCGAGGGTGATCAACTTGGTATAATTCTGATGACCACAGCTGCAAATCACCCCTTTGAGGTGTGACCTTTGAGGTCAGTGTGAATGGCAGGCCAGTCAATTTCACAGTGGATCCCGGGGCATCAGTCAGTCTTGTGAGTAAGCAGACCTGGTGTCGTTTGGGTTCTCCGGTGTTAGCCTCAGTACATGCTACCCTTTGTACCTAGACTGGGAAGTTGATCAAACCATTAGTTTTGATGGATGTAGTGGTTTGTTATTGGGAACAGCAAGCAGTGTTGCCCCTTCTTCTTCTTCTTCTTCTTCTTCTTCTTCTGCTACTTCTTCTTCGCGTGTAGCCAATATGGATTGTGCTAAAGTTTAATGTCTGGGTCTGCCGCCATATGGCTGCCTCAGGGGTGAGTTGGTGAGCGAAAAGTCTCCTGATAACTTCAGCAAGGGACAGTGTGACATGATGTGCTCCATCGTCTGAACTCTTCCGCAGTCACAGAGTGCATCGCCTCATCCTCCATCAGTAGAGGGTGCCACTGCAATGGCCCCAGGATGTCAACAGAATATAGGAAAAAGTCTGAAGTGAGGGCGAAGCCCGAGGGGGCACGAAGGGGTGTATCCCCTCGTCCAGAAAATTTTCTAATTCTAAGATAGCTTTGGATTGATTTGAAGCATCCAAAAAATGATTTTTATTTGGGTTCCTATACTCACTCTAAATCAAAAAAAACTCAACTTAAGTCTGTTTTTGTCATGTTTGCAGACAAATCAGTCCTGCAATATCAAAGCAGTCAGCAGCATAACTCCTCCTGAAATAGGTTTCCGTAACAATCACAATGTTTTAGAGCCCAATGTCTAGAGTCGATAAACAAGTATTTACTAGTAAGTAGTCACAGTCAAACCAGATTTAAAGGGAACAGCATTTGTGACAGAAACAAGAACACATCGAGACAAGACAGGCTACTTCCTCATCAGATTCTTCTGATGGCAAGTCTAGCAGTCTTTGCTGCCAGCATATAAGTTCTTTCGCCTTCCTCTTAGTGGCACTAGTGGTGGTTCTCTGACTCAGAGCCATAGCTTCCAGTCTCTTTTTTCTCTCTTGTCTCTTTTCAACTGAGCCTCTTTTTCCACCTTGTAGGCTGTGCGCATGTTTTTGACCAGAGTAACATTAACCGGATCAAACTTTGGGTCATCCCTCTTAAAGTATTCCACTGCTGACTTTCCAGATGCCCTCAGTGAATATTTTACAGTCTGAATAGCACTGTATGTCTCCGGTGCAACTCTTGCTGTTTTGGATGATATAACGTCTCCCATGACATTGAAGGATCCTTCAACTTGGGGTCCATGGAAGCAAGACAGAAGTGCCTTCACAAGTTTACTTAGCGGGTATACTTGTCCTTGTTGAAGACCTGGTTTGCCCACCACTCATCAATTCGCCATCCATCTCTGGGGCAGCCAAGTTTGCATCTACATGGTACTGTCGTACTCAAGGTCATAGGCAACCTTCTTTCCTCATTCAAGACATTGGTCATCAAGTCTGGAAGTCGCAACATAAGCTTCACAGTCACACATGGCCTCTACAGGTTGGGTCAATAGCTGATGCTGCACGGAGAATGGGATTCAGTATCGGCATCTTCTTCAAGAGGTACATCCCACATGTGCTAAAGGCTTCCTTCAGATTGGTTTTGAAGTCCTTGACAGTCGTGTTGGATGGATGTAGACAGTTCAAGATGGACTTTGCTTTTCCCATGAACATATCTTCAACATTCAACAAGTTTTGGGCATCCCTGGGCCAACTTGCAGTGATTGTAGCCTTCTGTAGGACAGATCATTAATCACCTGGGGCTTCACATAGCAGGCTAGGAACTCCTTCAGAAGACTACAGATCTCGTCATGGATTTTGTGAATCATGGGAGACCTTGTTTGGAACAGCACTACATACTTCTTGAGGAGAGGTAACACTGCAACATAAACCTCCAAGATGAGGCGCATCTTTTTTTCTCACATAGAACAAACGATCAAGATGTTCTGTTTGCGTTTCTTTCCATCTTCGGTCATATTCTTCTTCTCAAGAGTGGAATGTATTTCTCGGATTCTGGCCTGTGCAGTTTCAGTCACAATTTCCTGTGATAGATTTCAGCCAACAGTGCTTGATATTGAGGGCGATGTGCCTTGGGTAAGAAGCCATAGTAGAAAACTGTGAGGGCATCAAGCTGACGCACAGTATCCACACTCAAGTCGTAGGCCGATAGCCAGCGATGGCTGATGAATCGTTCAGGCATGTTGAATTGGACATCAACGAGAGTACCACCTCCTGATACAGTTCTCTCAGATCAACAGACCATTTCATATCATTGTGAAGTAATGTGAATAATGACTCACACCAACCACCAAATGGTTTGCAGAATACCTTTGCAGCATTATGTGCATGGTGGCAGGTGTCACCATCAATGTCTAACAAGTGTGGGGCATTCTCTCCACGATGCGAGTTTCAAAGCCAGTCTTGGAGCCACGCATGACGTTGCATGAATCCAAGAGCATAGACATCAAGTTGGTAAATGGAATGTCCTTTGCCTCAAACAATGCAACAATCTCATCATGTAGAGATTTACTATCCATGTGGACTACATCAATAGATGCCAGTGTTTCACCACAACCGTTTTGGTAGTTTCGCAGAAGTAACTCACGAGAATCGCAAGAATCCTTTTGAGACTCTCAGAGGTAGACTCATCAATGTTCAGCGAGAAAAAGCACGTTCTCAACTGCTGCAGAGTCTCTTCCTCCAGTGTCTTTGCAATCCATGCCTGGTCTTGTACGAGGCAGACACACGATTCATTGATATAAAGTCAAGAGCCTTTGGGTCTTTAGCTAAAGTTTTGATAATTCGATCACTTTTGCACCAGAGTAAATGGCAATGAATTTTCACAGACGAATCCACACACCAATGCTTCAGCTGTTGTAACTCGATCCTGGACTGGTGCAACCGTTTTAGTGATGGTCTCGTTGTTAGCAGCTGTAACCGGCATTGAACCTGAAAGAGGACATAAAATAGTCATGACGGCACCAGAGAAGTTTACCCAACTGGTGTCATGGCAATTCGAAATTCAAAATTCATTTTCCAAGGAAATATGGAATGTTTTTGAAAGTCAAGCGATTAAGGAGTTATGACAATTTCGTGCAGCAATTTCTTCAGATTTTCCATTTATCTGAACATTCAAAATTGAAATATCTCTGTTATTTGTGAAGGAATTGACCCCAAACCACTTTCATTTGATAGCAATATAAAATTGCATTTATGATAAATTATCAAGAGTTCACCCCAATTTGACCTTTAACCTTGACCTCTGAGCAGACCAGGCCAAAAAGGGGCTAGCTAGCACTGGGAACAAGACCAAAACACAGATGGTCACCATGCCCACGTGCAGGCGTCCGCAAAGATCGTTTGGTTAATGTTAGTTTATTTTTTGCCGTACGTAATGGCGCTGCACTCGAGCACGTGTTCTAAGGCGCCAAAGGCCGTGGGCGTTATGATATAGGGGTTATGATAGGCTTTTGGGCCGGGGAGGGGGCTTACCTGGAATACGATAATTTCCTTTCACTGCCTTGGCAGCCTTCACATGTTTGCCGGTGGTGGCATGCTTTGTTAAAACGACCGATCCCCGACTGCCGTAAGCCAACTCGGAGTTGCAGATAATACAAACAGCACGGCCAGCAGTCTTGAGTTTCCTCACGAACGTCCCCACGATCTCGCCGTCATCGGCCTTTTTTCCCAGCCAGTCCATCGCCAACGGTTCTTTAAACCGGCTTCCTTATCAACACGATTAGCTTCCGATTCTAATGCAGGGTTGCGTTCAACGATATCAGGTCGTTGATATGCAGACATGACGATTTAAATCACAATACCATGCACTGCCATGAATAGTACAAACGAACTAAAGCCTACTATTATGGGATGCCAAAATCTTATAACAATCACGGTTCACACGGCCACGTGATACTCGAATGATCAGGTCATGCTGTTCCTAATATGGTCTAGGTACGAGCTGTAGTGAATGAGTTCATTCATAAAAGATTGGCGGGGATGTCGCGTAGCAACCTCGATGCTGGTTTTATCGCCGTGAAATTGGACCGCTGATAGAGCGCGGGAAGTTTAGCGCATAAATTAACGATTCTCAGACAGCCGTATGGCATGCGTCTCGTCTGGACCGGGAGGCCGGGGCATGCCGCGTTTCGCCAGCGGCTTGTTCAGCGAACTTTCTGAGTTTTTGACTGAGCTTCCCATAGTCTTTGCCCCTACCCTGGATAGAGAAGACCCTACCCCCCCCCCCCATGATTTTTATTGCAAATCTGAACGAATCACAGACCAACTTGCGCAATGAAAAAGTCGGATTTCCGCCTTTCGGCGGAAATTTGACATCCCCGAATGGCCCTGTCCATGTTGAGGCTGTCCATTGCCTACGTGTGAGTGTGAAACCAGGTGGAGCAATGGTCTGATTATGTACAATATGTTTATTAGAAACTGTGGCAGCCTTCTAGCTGGCCATCCACAAGTTGGCTTCGCTTTGATGGACTCCAGTAAGGAGCTCGGCGTGCTTTCATGGTGGTTTTCGGGATTTGAGGTGACAGCGTGGGTGTTCAGTGAGAAGACGCTGGGCTGGAATTTTGGGAGCCATAATGCGGCTGAAGTATCAGGATGACCGCATATCTCAATGGATGGCTGGCGGAGCAATGTTGCAGAAGATAGGAAGCCACTTAGTCTTTGTTGGCTTGAAGGTTCCAGACACTGTTCTTATCGAAGCGTTTAACTGAACATCCATGGTCTTCATATGGGCACTCGTTGACCAGACTGGCACGCAATACTCTGTGTCGAGTGTATGAGGGTGAGAATCGCCGTGCGAAAGGTGTTAGCGCCGGCTCCCCACGATGTTCCGGCCTGTTTTCAGATGAGGTTTATCCATGCCCTGACCTTCTCCTTGCATCTTTGCAGGTGTTCTTTGTAGCTCAGGGTCTGGTCAAATGCAACCCCAAGGTATTTGGGATAACGGACATTTTCAACTTTCATACCGCAGAATATCACATCAACTTTCATACTGCAAAATTTACTATGCGATTGTCAAGATGGTGGGTACAGATGGCTGTTTTGTTGGGGTTTTGGCAGAGCTTCCAATTTTGTAAATACCCCTCCAGTATGCCCACATCTCGGGTGAGTTGGGTCCCTGCGCTACGAGTGCGATGTCATCAGCATAGGCGAGTTTGAAGGAGGTCGTCGTTGGCATGTCGCTGACATAGAGGTTAAAGAGGGTGGTTAGGGCTAGAACAGATCTTTAAGGGAGGCCATCGTTTAGTGTTCGAACACGGCTGATTTTGCTGTTGAGGCTAAAGCAGATCTTTCAGTCCCCAAGTAATATCGACAGTAGTCTGATTGCCTTCTGACAGTGGAAGACTTTTAAGACTTTGAGAAGGAGCCCTCGGTGCCAGACTGTGTCACAGGCCGACGACAGGTCCACCAAGGTGGTTTCCATATTTTGATTTCTCTGGAACTCAGCCTCAATGATGGTAGATGTACAAGCCGCCTGATCGCAGGTACTGCGGATGGGCCTAAATCCCCTCTGTTCATCAAGTAGGAAGGCTTCCAAGGTGGGGGTTAAATGGGATAGTAGGGCCCTCTCCATCAGCTTTCCCATCACTGATAGTAGGGCTATAGAGCAGTTGTTACAGGGCAATTCTGCTGGCTTACCAGTTTTTAGGATGGCGATAGCATTAGCCTTCTTCCAGGCTGCAGGAATTTGCGGCTTGTACACATTTGCAACAGTAACACCACTTGTCTTTACTGTTGTGTGTAGTGAGTTATTGTCTATGGTTTCAATGTTTTGAAAACCGTGTCTGATGTAGGTGCCGAGGCCATGGTTTGCTACAGTAACAGAGGCCATGAGGTTGTAGCCTGTAATCTTTTTCTTTGCAGCCTTTTTATCATCCTGGCTTTGAGTTTCCTGAAGTAAGGCTACATCGATGTTGTAGTCCTTCAGGATCTTGGCAAGAATCTCACAATTAGGAACTGTTTTTAAACCTTATTCACGCAAAAACGGTCTTATTTGCTTAATCGAAGTGTTGTGACCACATTATCTTGTTCTGACACCTTTATTTGTTCCAAATCACTATTCTAATGCAGAAACATGTTTTTAATCAAATAGTTTGTATTTTAGCTTGTTCTATGCAAAACAAAATGTTACACACAAGAAGCATAATTCATGCAAAAACGGTCTAATTTGCCTCCTACAAGTGTTGTAAGAATACATCAGTTTGTTCTTACCCCCTTTTTTGCTACAAATAATATTCTAATGCAGAAACACGTGATTTTCATCAAGTAATGTATATTTTAGCTTGTACAAAGCAAAACAACACATTTTACACAAGAAACCTTATTCATGGAAAATGGTATAATTTGCCTAATACAAGCATTTTTAGCTCGCCTGTTCGAAGAACAGAGCGCTATAGGATACCCGGCGTGAGCGTGAGCGTCAGCGTGAGCGTGAAAATGTTAAAATTTTTGGTGCAAGTTATTTTTTTCCTTTCTAATGTTTTTATCTACCACACTATTTTTTATACGCCCGATATATGTATGCATGTATGTATATATATATATTATATATATATATATTATATAATTATAATATATGTTATATTTGTTACGAATTCTCGCCCGCCGGCGTGCGAACGACACGTTTAACCGAATCGCGGCCACTTCGCCCACTGAACGTGCAATTCAGTCGCAACTTTCCGGAACAACGCAAAAACCAGTCACGGGTGTGCTCCAAGCACACCACAACCTTGTCCGCACTCTACCGCGCTACAGGGTCCGATCGCCAAATAATCGATTTACCTAATTATTCGCGTGGGTAGATTACCGAGAGATTGTACTCAGTGAGGCCTGCTTGGACACGAGCCGATTAAGCAGCTCGCTCCGTTTTGGGATAACCGAGCGGGGTATTATCGCGAGGCCTTGCTGAGACCCATTCTATTATTATCGGCTATTAAAAAGCCGCTATTATTCCGAAATGCATAACGGCAGTTCAATGGAGGGAAAATGACGCGACGAACAGGTCAACATTCAAACAAGCACATTTATTCACCACGTATGCAGTCAGGTATTCATGCAGGCACGTATACAAGCATACACATATGCAATTATACAGCCACAAAAACAATGCAAAGGAACTACGACCGTTTATTTATTCTTTACACACTTATACACAGTTCTACTTAAGGCCCAGTCACACCTTGACGTTTTAGCCAGCGATGGCAACGTATTAAAATGTATGTAAAACGCTGGCTTACGTTGAACTTTGATGTTTTTTTTTAAAGATTCGGACGTATTCATAACGAGTTGGTCTTATGTATAACGTATTAGTAACGGACACAGAACGTTTCGTTGTGTTATAGCTAACTTATACCAACGAATGCTGAACCTGTTGTCGGCCTACACAACCTATGCCAACGATAGTCTAACTTATGCATAGCGCGCTGCACGTATCGCCGACGATGACGTGACGTAGCCTATTAAAAGGCTGACGCACAACGATTCAAATCATAACCGCCGCAGAAATGGAAGTGTCAACATCACAGTCACACCTTGGCGATCTTGCCAGCGTATGCCACTAAAAAATGTGTCTAAAACGCTGGCGCACATCGAATACGGTATGGGTAAGTTTGGTATACGTGAATAGAACGCTAACGTACGCTATCATACGTCGTAGTAAGTGGAGTACGTCAAGTAATTTTAAACATGTTCAAAATTTTACGACGTACTTGGCGTATGACACACGTTCCGCATGCGATGGGAATAAGTTGTACACACGATATGCGGACGCTTACACACGTCGACAAAGGCTACTTGTAAGCTACTCATAAGTCGAAACACGTCGCGGTAATGTCTTTTTTACGCGAAACTTATTTCTAACTTATGTTTGACGTGCTTTGAACCAATTCTTTACGTAGTCCCAACGCACATTGACGTATGTAGACGTATTCCATTGACGTCTTCCGGTCGACAAAAAACTAAATGAACGTGTTTCTAACTTACAACTGCCATATAATGACGTGTTCCAGCGTTTTGGGGAATTGGTATATAAAATGGTCTTCACAAGGGGGAACCCATCAGTGTTTTCGACTCCTTTTTGAGTCGATGTCCATGTCAGCAGTAACAGTATCAGTATCAGTATCAGTATTAGTAGTAGTTTTGTTCATGTTGGCAGTAGTAGGTGAGTGTGATGGGGAGGGTGTGGGTGATGATGGATCCTCCTTGCGTCCGCGTGTCCACGGGTAGGAGACATCTTTGCACCATTGTTCGAAGTTCTTCGCGGCTAATTTTTTTGGGGTTTTTTTCAACAATGAGCTATGGCTTGTTTTTACGTTTTAGGTGTATTCATAACGAGTTGGACAAATGCTCAAGGTACTAATAATGTACATAGAGCGTCTCGATACTTATACAGTGGGGAGAACAAGTTATTTGATACACTGCCGATTTTGCAGGTTTCCCACTTACAAAGCACGTAGAGGTCTGTAATTTTTATCATAGGTACACTTCAACTGTGAAAGACGGAATCTAAAACAAAAATCCTGAAAATCACATTGTATGATTTAAAAATAATTAATTTGCATTTTATTGCATGAATAAGTATTTGATACATCAGAAAAACAGAACTTAATATTTGGTACAGAAACCTTTGTTTGCAATTACAGAGATCAGACATTCCTGTAGTTCTTAACCAGGTTTGCACAGACTGCAGCAGGGATTTTGGCCCACTCTCCATACAGATCTTCTCCAGATCCTTCAGGTTTCGGGGCTGTCGCTGGGCAACACAGACTTTCAGCTCCCTCCAAAGATTTTCTCTGGGTTCAGGTCTGGAGACTGGCTCGGCCACTCCAGGACTTGAGATGCTTCTTACGGAGCCACTCCTTAGTTGCCCTGGCTGTGTGTTTTCAGGTCGTTGTCATGCTGGAAGACCCAGCCACGCCCATCTTCAATGCTCTTGTTGAGGGAAGAGGTTGTTGGCCAAGATCTCGCGATACATGGCCCCATCCATCCTCCCCTCAATACGGTGCAGTCGTCCTGTCCCCTTTGCAGAAAAGCATCCAAAAGAATGATGTTTCCACCTCCATGCTTCACGGTTGGGATGGTGTTCTTGGGGTTGTACTCATCCTTCTTCTTCCTCCAAACACGGCGAGTGGATTTTAAACAAAAAGCTCTATTTTGGTCTCACCAGACCACATGACCTTCTCCCATTTATCCTCTGGATCATCCAGATGGTCATTGGCAAACTTCAGACGGGCCTGGACATGAGCTGGCTTGAGCAGAGGGACCTTGCGTGCTGCAGGATTTTAATCCATGACGGTGTAGTGTGTTACTTATGGTTTCTTTGATACTGTGGTCCAGCTCTCTTCAGGTCATTGACAGGTCCTGCCGTGTAGTTCTGGCTGATCCTCACCTTTCTCATGATCATTGAGGCTCCACGAGGTGAGATCTTGCATGGAGCCCCAGACCGAGGGAGATTGACTGTTATCTTGAACTTCTTCCATTTTCTAATAATTGTGCCAACAGTTGTTGCCTTCTCACCAAGCTGCTTGCCTATTGTCCTGTAGCCATCCCAGACTTGTGCAAGTCTACAATTTTGTCCCTGATGTCCTTAGACAGCTCTCTGGTCTTGCCCATTGTGGAGAGGTTGGAGTCTGATTGATTGAGTGTGGACAGTTCTTTTATGCAGATAACGAGTTCAAACAGGTGCAGTTAATACAGGTAATGAGTGGAGAATGGGAGGGCTTCTTAAAGACAAAACTAACAAGTCTGTGAGAGCCGGAATCTTACTGGTTGGTAGGTGATCAAATACTTATTTCATGCAATAAAATGCAAATTAATTATTTAAAAATCATACAATGTGATTTTCAGGATTTTTGTTTTAGATTCCGTCTTTCACAGTTGAAGTGTACTATGATAAAAATCACAGACCTCTACGTGCTTTGTAAGTGGGAAAACCTGCAAAATCGGCAGTGTATCAAATACTTGTTCTCCCCACTGTAGATACGGTATAAACGAATAATTATCGTGTACCGGCGTTCACAACCTATGCCACACGATAGCCTAACTTATCCATATCGTGCGGCAGTTTATCTTTGCCGGTGACGTGGGGTTTTGCTATTCATAGCTGCCACTCAAAGATTTAAATGGCTGCAACTCCACTATTGAAAGTAGACGCTTGCGCTCAATAATTGGATTTTTTTACACTCAACGACTTTTAAACGGTGCACTCAACTATTTCAATTGTTTACAATGAACGATTTAAATTGCTGTCACTCGCCTTTGTTTTTTGACGCTGGCGCTCGGAAATTTGAAGCGTTTCTATTGAACGTGCTAAATCGCTCAAACTCCTCTATTGAAAATAGACGCTTGCGCCAAACAATCGCAATTGTTTACACTTAACGTGTTCTTATCGGTGCAAATCAACTGGTGTCTTGTCGGTGCAAATCTATCGGTGCAAATAAAATCCCGATCCATGGTGTCACCCAGTACTCTCTCCGTTCACGTTCTTCTTCTCTCAGTTCTATTGGCACGGAACTGGTGCAGTGCCAAATCGATGAGGGTATGCTGATGTTGGAGGACAGGTAGATATTGTAGTGTCATCGTTGCCGGATACTCCATCTCTCGTAATGTCATGGACATGTACTCGCTATGTAGTCTGCAACACTGACGGGTTGCTCCTGTGAAACCCTTTTTATTTACCAATCCCCTATCGCTGCCATTACATCATTATCTGGTATCTGTAGGTTGGGAACTCGTTCGTTAAGTTCTGTAGTCGTCCGGTAAACGTCAAATACGTCTACATACGCCAGTATGCGGCGGAGGTGCGTTACACACAGGTGCAAAGCACGTCACTCAAGGTTAGATAAAAGCCTCTTTTGCCCTAAACAATATCCGGCATGATTCGACGTATAAGTAACTTTCAAGCAAGGAGTGTCGAAGTGTGGTCAACGATCGCGTAGCGTGTTAGCAACATGTCACTGATAGGTTATAAATAAGTTTCAGGCACGCTAAGCATTATACGACGTCTTTCAGCCTATGAGTAATTTAAAGATAACGTGTGTGCGACGATCGCGTAAGTGCCTACAACACGTTACTCATAGGCTAGGAATAAGTTTCGGGTACGCTAAACTAACATTACCGCGTCTCCGTGCGTGTCTCAATTATGATTAACTTACAAGTAACATGTGTTGACGTCTGTCAACGATCGCATAACGTGCCTACAACTTTATGGCCAGCGTAGTGGAACGTGTGAGTCATACGCCGGCATACGTCGTGAATTTCAAGCATGCAAAAATTTGAGGACAACCGAAAAGTACAACGTTTAAAGCCAGCGTGCAATGACGTATGGCAGTGTTTCCAGCGTGCTCTCAATGTTATCAAATTACCCTAACGTATTCAACGTGTGCCAGCGTTTACACATTTTCAAAAATCGGCATACGTTGGCTAAAACGTCAAGGTGTGACTGGGCCTTTAACGGACTCCGCCACAACTTTCATACAAAGAAAAGCAAGGAAAAACCCCTCAAAGACAAGGGGGTAGACTGGACTCTCGGGGTCTTTATGACATGGAGCTTTGAGGACGAAGGAGCTCAAAGAGGCCACGCAGGTTACCTTCCTCGCTGGGGCGACCCGGACGTTCCGTCCCCACGGCAGCTAGCGTAACCGCGGCTCGGCCACGGCCTGGTGATTCTAGCCCAGCCGGCAACGCTCTGAGAGGAACGAACGGGTCTTTGCTCTTTCTGAGTTGATGCTCTCTTTAAGAACCCGTCCGTCCCTCAGCGATGCTCGGACTGTTCCGAAGCCGATCAGCTCAGACTGTTCGGTGCTGGTTGGCGAGCTCTCTCCGGTCGCACACGAACACGCAGCTCCGCGCGGCACAGCAGGCTTGGCCGTGCTCCCAGCTCGCGTCTCCTCCGCTCTCCTCAGCTTCTCCACCGACTGCAGGCTCCAGGCTTCCGAACCCGACAGACACTCCACCGACTGACACTCCACGACTGACCGCGCTTGGCGCTCCGCGCTCCGCTTATATGGGGTCCGAGAGACTAGGTTTGGCCTTCGCACTCTCACCTCTGACCCCCATGGCTCCGCCCTCTCGCTCTCTTGATCCGAATCTCGGACGAAGCTTGCACAGAGCGGACGTGCGCGAGATCACCGACTTGCGCGGCGAGCGGACGTGCGCGAGATCATCGACTTGCGCGGCAAGCAAACCCCGCGTCTGCCTGCAGCGATGCGTTCGATGCGGACTCGCGTGGCTGGCGCAAGAAATGCGGAGAAGGTGGTTGGTGGTTTGGCGTGGTGGAGAAGGTGGTTGGTGGTTGGGTGGTGGGAAAGGTGGTTGGTGGTTGGCGTGGTGGAGAAGGTGGTTGGTGGCTGGTGTGGTGGAGAAGGTGGTTGGTGGTTGGCGTTGCGGAGAAGGTGGTTGTGGTTGGCGTGTTGTGGTTGGTCCAAAATAACGATAGTAAAAGAAAAACGGCCACCTCAAAGATCACAGCCGGAGTGACACGAATAATTCCATTAGACACCGGTGGGGAAATCTATCTGAACACAGACTTACCGGCATAACTGGTCTAAGGACCTATATGGTGCTCTGCGAATTTCCACAGCGTACAAATAATATATATAATATATATATATAATTATATAATACATATATATACATATATATATATATATATAGTTACGGTGCCGGGGTCGGCCGCAAACCGACGCTCTGACGGAGCCGCAAGTCGAGTCGGCCGACCGATCGCCCTGAATATAGATCGCCGCCCGGATAAGTCCGAGTCGACGGGTCCTTGTACAAGAACCGAAATACGCCAATGGGCAGATCACGTGGGGTAGGGTCGATTGCCAATCTTCAATGTACCTAAATACCCACGTGATCCAACTACAGGGGATTCCACCCTCGACGGAACTCGTACGGAACAAACTGCCGAGGCGAGCCTGTCCCGTGCGCGATTCCGAGCGGCTTAATCGCCGAGAACCGTCGATCCAATGTCCCCTTTTTACGGCAAACCAACGGCTTTCTAACTCCCAACACACGAAATGCTCAGTCAATGAAAGAATCGACATGACGAGCTGAAAACATTTACAATTGGGGTATTTATTAATAATAATGTGGAACTAGGGAAGCACTAAAGAGCAGAACTATACGAACTTTACGAAATGCGATGCAAACATTTACAGCACACAAAGCACTTAACATTTCCTACTTATTAGACAGGCCACGGAAACACGTACGCACACACACACACCCAGAAATGGTGGCTGAGGCCTTTAATAACGAGCTCCAGCTCGGAGGACAGGTGAGCTGAAACCCGGACCTATCTTGAACCTCTCCACCTCGTGTGGTCTTCAAGTTGTTCGGACCCGGGCTCCAGCGAGAGCGAGCTGGATCCAATCGCCGTGAGCCGCGATCCTTCCGCGCTCCGGCGAATCCTCCGCGAATCCTCCCAACACGTGCTGGTGAGACGAGGCGCCGATCCTCCTCGATGCGCTGCTTCCCCGAGGAAACCTCCAAGAAGAGGTCGATGAGTCGCACCAAGCCGGGAACCAACGGAGAACAAAGAGTCCACGAACCAAGAAGAAGAAGAAGAAGAAGAGAAGAAGAAGAAGAGAAGAACCACCATTCTCAGCTCGAGCCGAGCAACCGGCTCAACTTTCTTCCAAACAAAGCAGCTCTCCAAAAAGCCAACCGAGCCAAGCAGGACCCGAAGCTCTGCTGAACAACTCCTCTGCAGAAGCAAAAAGCTTCCGAAGGCCTCAACCCTAACCCAAGCCAAACAGGACCGAAGGTCTGCTGAACGACGCAGCCCTCAACTCCAAGCACAACAAAAGAAAGGATCTCCTCTTTATCCTTCTCCGCCCCCTTCCCCGCGCCCGGCGTGACTCATGCCCTCGTGATCCATCCCCGCTCAACACGGGTGGGAGGGAGTTGTTGACGTCATGAATCACGGGACGGAAGGGCTCTTCTTCCTCTTCGCGAAGAAGAGGGAGGGACGTCTCCATTGTGTTGGGATCGCTCTTTAACTATTAAATTAAATCATGCAGCGCACTAATCGATTCTAAACATTTAAACAATGGAAGGTGAGCTATCTGGGAACAAGCACTTATCGACATAGCTGACTAAAGGAACCTGTATGTTGTGTGCAATCGAATTCCAAATTCGTAACTATATATATATATATATATAATATATATATATATATATATGTCGGGGCGTATTATGTGTCCTCCGTCCGTCCGTCTGTCTGTCTGTGTGTCTGGCCGTCCGTCCATTCCTGTCCGCACTCTAACTCCCAAATTTTCAACTTTCACATTTCATATTTGGTACATAGGTACAGACTGTGGAGACGGTGTGTCGTGACATACGTTCGTCATCTTAAAGTAGTTGCCATGGCAACCAGGATGCTGTTTTCCATCCGTTCCTGTCCGCACTCTAACTCCCAAAGTTTTCAACTTTCGTTTTCATATTTGGTACATAGGTACAGACTGTGGAGACGTGTGTCGTGACATACGTTCATCATCTAAAGTGGTTGCCATGGCAACCAGGATGCTGTTTTCCATGTAGTAGCACAATTCTGTATATACTTCTTGTTCGGGCGTATATTGTGCTCACTTGCGCTCTTGTTACTGATTGCAATATACAAATACATATATTGCTTTAAAATTATTTGGATCAGACTTCACTGCAATGCTTTATAAAAAATATTAATTATTCGACGATTTTAAAAAACGAGAAATGTATAAACAGGCGAGCATTGGGTGGCCTTGACACCAACTCTGGTTAACAATACATTACCTTGTTCTGACCCCATTTTTTGTTCTATATCATTATTCTAATGCAGAAACTGGTGTTTTTCATCAAGTAATGTATATTTTAGCTTGTGCTGAGCAAAACAATACATTTCACACGAGAAATCTTATTCGTGGAAAACGGTATAATTTGCCTAATACAAGCATTTTTAACAATACATTACCTTGTTCTGACCCCATTTTTCATTCTATATCACTATTCTAATGCAGAAACTGCTGTTTTTCGTTAAGTAATGTATATTTTAGCTTGTACAAAGCAAAACAATACATTTTACACAAGAAATCTTGTTCATGCGAAAACGGTCTATTAACCTCAAACGAGCATTTTTAACAACACATTAGCTGTGCTCTGACCCTGTTTTTTGTTCCTAATCACTACTCCAATGCAAAAACGAGTGTTTTTCATCAAACAATGTATTTTAGCTTATACTAAGCAAAACAAATATTGGTCTTCCATTTCATTATGTTTGTATGATCTTCTGATGCTGTGTGGACTATGCTTCACCCTTGATGGACCTCTGGTCGCTCGTAAATGTTGCTGCGTTTGAGCCTGGGGAGAAACTTCTGAAATCTTTCTGAGTTCCTTTGTTCTTTGTTCCTTTCACATTTCTGTCTCAATGTTTTTTTTTTCCATAATTTTCGTGATTCATGCTAATTCTTGCTTTTTCTTCTCCTTCATCTCATTATTTCTCTCTTTCTTTATCTATCTCTCGAAGGATATGTGAATTATTGTAGAAATATTTTTGGAAGGCTCACTTGGCTGTGCTTGGATGGCTTTGAGGGTTGTGGAGTAGCGGCTGAAACCCGACTCCGATCCCAGATTCCTCCTGATGACTCCATCTTTGCTCTTCACTTCTTCGGGCTCCTTCTTGGTCTTACATTTCATTGCACACACGAAACACAATTCATGCAAAAACAGTCGAATTTGCCTCATACAAGTGTTTTATAGAATACATTCACTTGTTCTTATCGCTTTTTGTTCTAAATCACTATTCTCATGCAAAAACCCACGTTTTTCATCAAACTGTGTATATTAGCTTCTCCGAAGGAAAATAAAATATTTCACACAAGAAACATAATTCATGCCAAAACGGTCTAATTTAACGAATGCAAGCGTTTTCAAGTCTACTTTAGTATATTGTTACCCCACTTTTGTACTAGATCAGTATTCTCATCCAAAAACGAGTGTTTTTCATCAAATAGTGTGTATTTTAGCTTGTCCTAAGCAAAACAAAATATTGCACACAAGAAACATAATTCATGCAAAAACGGTATAATTTGCGAAATTACATGTATTTTGAATAATATTCCATCGCAATGATTTAAAAGAAACACTCAATGATTATAAAAAACACTCCATAGTAATACATGCCATGTACAATGCTTGTAAAAAGGTTTTTAAATGTTTCGTCTTCAAACAATCATACCTGCCAGAACATGCAACCTATGCTTAATTTGTGAACACCCTGGTATTCCCAAGGCATGGGGAACATGTGGGTGGAGTTTCACCTCGATGTGTCCCACCGTTCTGGAGACGATTTTTCAAGGTTTATTCTTCTAAAAAAAAAATTTTTAAATCAAGGCTGCCAGATATTTTGACCTATACTGCCAGAACATGTGGCCTATGATTTATTTGTGAACACTGTCGTATCCTCAAGGCTTGGGAATGTGTGTGAAGTTTCCACTCGATCTGTCCAGCCGTTCTAGAGTCGATTTTTCAAGGTTTATTCTTCAAAAAAAAAATCACAGCTATCTATGTCAAAAATCACAGTCAAAACATAGGTCACAGACCATGTGACCTATGCTGCCAGACCATGTGACCTATGCTGCCAGACCATGTGACCTACGTTTTATTTGTTAACACCCTGGTATCCCCATGGATTGGGGATCATGTGTGTGGTTTCCCCTCGATCTGTTCAGCCGTTTTGGAGGAGGAGATTTTTAAAGGTTTATTCTTCAAAAAAAATATATCATAGCTGCCAGACCATGTGACCTGTGCTGCCAGATTTTTGAAGAAAATACCAATATTTGGGGCAACCCCACCCCCCTCTGCTTTACCCCCTTTATAGGGGGTGCATCTAGATGGGGAGCACAACCCAATGAGACCTTGCTGTCTTGATGCATTATACCAAATGAGGTCCATAATCGGTCAGGTAGTTTGAGAGAACACGTTTTAGTCAAATGTCAACGTACATACATATGGACGGACACCAGGCGCTGCTTTATGAGCATATTTTGGAGAAACAATCAAAAAAAATAAAAAGATGAAAAAGCTGATTAACCGACTATATGGAAAACGCAAGTAGAACACAAACCCGAAAACACGAGGTTCTTCAAGCCAAGCACACAAACAGAGAACTTCACAAGCGCATAAAAGAACACAAGGGAGTGAAATAGGGGATCGGAAATAACCAACAAAGCACAGTACTTACAGCAAGAAGCAGAGAGCTGCCATTACAGAGATGCTGAGAGTATGAGATTTGTCAGGATTGAAAGACATATTCCAAGTGTTTGACCAGCTTGCAAGATTTTTTTTCCAACGTCTGAACAGTGAACAGAGGGAAGAGGCTGCTGCCTGCCTGTCTGAAGGATGAAGGATGTCACGGTAGAGGGTGGAGTCATCAACAGAGAGATAAAGAGGATATTCCAGAGTCAGAGAGATCATTGATGAAGATCAGGAATAGATTAGTCAATCTATGTTTGTCTGTGTGTCATCATTTTTCTCAGAGATGGCTCGATGAATCTTGGTCAAACTTTCACAGGTTCGTCAGTGAGTACCGGAGAGTGTTTTAGACCAAAAAACAAATTTAAAATTTTGAAGAAAAAAGTTCGATTTTTTAAAAGAAATTTGCTCGAAAATGCCAAAGCCTTTTTGTTTTTTTTTACTCATGACAGTTATATTCGAGTACATACTATATACATATAAATAAATACAAAACAATTACCAGACATTTAAATACAAATAAACCTCTTCCAGAAGCGGTCGAAGTTGGCAGTAAATCTTCTTATTCTTCCTGAACGGCAACATATTTATACATCGGGGGCAAACTTAACCCAAAAACATAAACGGTACATTCACGAGCATCCATTCGATGAATAACATCAAATTCCACTTCTAAGGTCACACTTTTACAATACCTCCGCCAATAATCTACAGCGTGTTTACAAAGTCCCATTACCCACTTCGCAGAACTTGATAAATGAATATAATGAACACACAAGAGGTATACATGTAAACCATGAATACACAGACTTTTATAGTCATAAAAAATATATATTATTGACAGCGTGGGGCCTTTATATCTGACGGTTTTATTATCCTTATAACTTTTTTGTTTCCAAACCAAATAAAATAAAATTTCGATACAACAAAGGCACAAACTTCAAGTTTTTAAAATCAATTTTGATTCTATATTTCTTAAAAATTACATCAGACAAATGGGCCCCTTTCGAAATCAGGCATTCACGACAGCGGATCATCATATTGTTCATTACCGCAAGCAATGTCTCTTCATCAATAGAGCGGATGGTTGCAGTGATGTTTGCCTTCAATTCATCGATCGGTGTTGGATGTTCCTTATAAACTTTGCCCTTCAGAAATCCCCATAGGAAGAAAGCTGGTGGAGTTAAATCTGCCAAATAAAAGTGTGACTCATCTGTCATGATGACCTTGTTTGTGAAATTGGCATGCTCATTGTATTTTAAAAAATATTTTAAAAAGTTTTTTTTAAATGCTCATTGCATTTAAAATGCTCCATCATTAAAAACTTTCAAGTATCATCTGTAAAACGAAGAAAACAACTTAGGTATGCCAAGATTACTTCCGGCTGGAAAGATTGCAAATGTCTCAGATATAAATGCCCCCACCATGTGTAGACACACACACACACACACACACAACCTAGACTTTGGCTCAGTGTTAGGGTGCGCTTGGTATCCAAGGTCCTGAGTTCAAGCCTCGTTGCCCGCTGAATTACTTCACCAGGGGGCTGACTCAGCCTGCCATCCTTCCAAGGTCGGCAAAATGAGTACCAGCTTGCTGCGGATGATCGAATCATTCGAGTATCCTGCGTCGGAGTGGTGACCCGTCCAGGATTGTGCCCAATAGCCAAGGAAACTGTTTCGGCAGCACGCGACGCTCTGAGTATGTTTCTAATGGATGGTATATATATATATATATGTATGTGTTATACATATATATATAGCTCCTTCCAGTTGGTGGTGGTCACTGAGTCCCAACTCTACCTGAACTCGCCGGACAAGGTAGTCGAGTTCGCTGAGAAAGTTTTCGGAGGCAATAATTTGATGGAACTCGTCCTGAATGACTCGGCTTAGAGATGGAATTGGCTGGTGCGTAGGATTTACTGTACCTCAGGTGGATGGCTTCAAGCTCCGTTTTTGCTTTGTGAAAACCAAGCGTTGGCTTGGCTGTCTCTAGTTTTCTTAAGCCGCAGTCACACCTTGACGTTTTAGCCAGCATATGCCGACGTATGAAAAATTTGTCTAAAATGCTGGTACACGTCAAATACGTTATGGGTAAGTTTTGTATACGTTAAGAGCACGCTGAAGCACGCTGGCATTATCGTCGTAGTATGCCGAGCTCGTCCAAAAATTTTAACATGCTCAAAATTTTTCGACGTATGCCAGCGTATGACTCACACGTTCTGCATACGCTGGCCATAAGTTATAGGCACGTTACGCGATCGTTGACACACGTTACTTGTAAGTTACTCATAAGTCGAAACACGTCGAGGTAATGTTTAGCATCAGTGTTCCAGACTCCATGGTTTTTTTTGTTTGTTTGTTGTTTTTTCTTCGGCATTTTCTTTTTCTTCGATTTCTAGTGCGGTTATAATACAATATA
>CM068961.1:122409609-122431920 GCA_035128595.1 Eptatretus atami
TCGGATAGCTCTAATTGGATGTTTCGGTGGTACAAGTCAGACCTCTATTGTCGCAAGACGCCTGGGTATACTAAGGAGTATACCAATGTCCAAATAGAAATATTGGTGGTACAAATCAGACCTCTATTGCCTCAAGACGTCTATATTCACCTCTTAAGGTAAGGGTCTGGGAGCATTCCCAGAGCTCTGGAACCTCCTTGCACAAGGTGGCTTAGAACCCCCCCTTTCCTATACTACTTACATGTATACATGCATACATACATGCATGCATATGTACATGTATAAAATATTGGCCTTTCTGAAGCTAATGACCCCAAAACAGGAAGTTTACACTGCAAGACACTAAATGAAACTTACGCATGCACACACAGTTAGTAGCATTTGGAAAAATGTTTGTGTACATTTATTACATTTTGTTTGTTGCAGCATTTTGAACAGATGAGACATTTCAACTTGACATCATCAGTGCTGCAGCTGTTACCTGGAGTTATTCAAGTTAAACACAAATAGAGTCAACAAGGAACGAAGTTTAGACAACATTCCCAAGGTCTGTCAATTCACACGGTGTTCCACCAATTCAAACAAACTTCAAATTTATAAAACGTTTATGCAAACTCAAACATCTGGACACCATTCTCATTAGATAAGGAAGGTATATCTCGAGGATGAAATGATGAAGCAGCAGCAGAAAAAAAAAATCACTTTTGACTACTGTTCAAAAATGATCATTTCCACCCACACCTGACCTCAAAGTGAAGGTTCTAAGTGCCATAATAACAGTGCAAAATTTAACATACCACATGGTATAGGTGAGCCTTTTTGCAGAATGGTTCCCAACAGTGGCTGAATACAAAATAAAAAGGTCAAGAGTTGCACTTGATCATGACCACAATCGGATTTTTTTGCACCCCACTGGTGCAAACACATCAGATTTTTATTTTTATTTAACACACAGGAGTCATTGCATATAAATCAGTCAAAATACTTCTTGCAATTATGCCAAACTGTCCGAGGAAGCAACCTAATAGTCCCCCCCCTCCCGCAGACAATCTGAAGAGCATACAATCTTGCACGAAAATGATACAACCTCACATGAAAATGATAAAATCTCGCATGAAAATGGAGACTTTTTGGAAAATATTTTTCTCTTTATCAATGCAGTTTTTACCTTCGCCACCTAAGGTCGGCGACTTATTTTGGTCCCGGGGTCATGTTTTCACCCGTTTGTCTGGCTGTTTGTGAACAGGCCATTTCAAAACGTTGTAGACAGATTCAGACGAAACTTGATGGATATGTTGGGTGGGTGACAAGAACAAGTCGATTAGACTTCGGTTCAGGTCCAGATGCAGATCTGGCCTATCAGACAAAACAAACTGTTCAGCCTGGCAGAAGTATGCACTCCACCGAGTGCTGTTGTGGTCTCTTTATTACCTCCACCACCGAAGGTGAAGGAGGTGATGTTTTCACCCCTTTGTCTGTTTGTGTGCAGGATATCTCAAAAAGTTGTGGATGGATCTGGATGAAATTTTGTGGACAGGTTCGGTGTGCGACAAGGACGAGCTGATTAGATTTTGATGAAGAACCGGATCCGACTTATCGAATTTTTAAAAGTGATTCTTCGCCATTGAAAGATGGGGCCAAAAACGACATATATATATATATATATATATCAAAAATGTATTGGGCCTGATATTATATTTTTATTTTTTTTGGATACCTTGTCGAGGCTCCTATGAGAGCTAACACACAACGCACAGCAAGGGGGGCATGAGACAAGAGGGGCGGGAGTGGGAAGGACAGAACAGTGGGGAACAGAGACATTAAGAGATCTGTGGAAGGGAGAGGGATGGGGTGGGGAACACGGGGTATACAAGATGGAAATTACAGGGACTTTCAGGAAGGAAAGCAGGGAATTTGAAGGAGGTGGGTTTGGGGTGGATTAACGGGGGTAGAAAAGATCGAGGATTTGGATGGGTGATGATAAGAGGTGATGGTGAACAGCTGTTTTGAAGCCCTGGAGGGAAGAATGGGATTGAAAAGAGTGAGGGGTTTTATTCCAAAAGCAGGGAGAAAAGAGGAATGAAAGAGTGAAGGTGGGCAGTGATTCATGATTTTGGTAGTTTTACCAGGGGTAAAATTTCAAATCAAAGCGATAAATGCAAGTTAAATTCCTCAGACATGTGTACCCACTTATAGCAAGCAGCCAAGTGTCATGACATGATGTAATGTAATACTCCACTTGGCTGAGGTCTTATGACATGCAATTTTGTGAAAGACAAATGTCAACCATGGTCAAAAGTCACATACTCCGTAAATGCAAGGTATTCACTGGTCGCTCATCTTTTGAGCCAAAATAAAGATGTAAATCACATTATGTCTAATGCAAACATGTCCTCTATTCCTATTCATCAGTGTTCCTTTTCTCAATGACTCACCTCACCATTTCACTCAATTTTTTAAAATGAGATTTCCTGCTTGTTCACATGTCCATTATTCTGTCGTCTTATCTGATGTCCCTGCTTATTATACTGCCCATCTGTTAAAACAATGGATGAAATCAACAGGACATTTATTGTGGGTATGCTAACCACTGCAGGAAGCAGGGAGAAGCTGATGTTTCGGGTGTTAAAGCCTTCGCTGGAGCAAAAGATGGTGTAAACCTGTCAATCCAGCGTCAGAGCAAAAATGCTTCATTCTGCCTGTTAGTGCTTCACCCAATTCAATCTTTGCTTTGCCCCTTGTCTGCCTGGTCACTTCTGCATTTTGTTGGTGTGTCAGAGTCTTACCCACCCTCCTCTGACAAACCAACACTTCCATGAACGTACAACTCTGCAAGAAGGAAATAACACTTCTGGGGATATGGTTGAGCCCGAAACTATTTTGAGCAGGATGTGAATGCGAGAGGGTCAAAGATTAATTAGAAATTGTGTTGACATTTAACACTATAAAAGGAAAGCTTTTCATCTCAAAAGAAAACTTCCTCCTTTAATTGGCAAAAAAAAAAAAAGAAGAAGACCATCAAAGTGTGCTCTGGCTCGAGTTCCTTTGCTTTGCAGTGAAACGTACACGGCTTCCAGAAGTGCAGTCACCAGATGTCCACTCTACGTTGCTTTCCAGGGAACGGCCTCTAGGGAAATATATAACGGCCTCCTCTGTGGAGTGACGAGATGAAGGGTTTTCTCTCCAGGAACGTTTAACCAGCAGCAAGGCAAAAAGTAAGGACCACGAGCGCATGGGAGATAGGATAACTGCTGCCGCACCATAAGTAAGCAGAATGCAGTAAGTGGCATACACCTGCCAGAGGAAAAGGGATCCGGCTAGGATGTGAAGGGGCAACGTTTTGTACTGTCCAGGACAATGTAAATGAGATCCAAAGCTCGAGTTTCTTTTCCGCAACGTCATACACCAGCATAGGTAGAATGCAAGAGGTACATTGAAAAACATCACCTAGAAAGAAGATAAGTAATGCAGATGATCAACAAAAATAATTACATTTGCTGTGTAATCAGATGGCTAGGCAATTGTTATATATTCTCAATGTTGATTTTGGGAAATCGTGAAATAACAGGTGGGAGAAACAGGGTTTACCTGGAAAATTCCGGTGAAGAACGTCAAGCTTCCCTGAAGGAACTGGTCCATGATAACAAGGCCAAAGGCAAAGCAAACACCAAAGTGTCCATCGATTATCTCCCCAACAAACCATGGGCCTACAAGAAAAATATGCCATACTAAATTGCTACCCAACTACAAGGGATATTAAAAAATGGCAGATGTTTCCAAACCCTTCATCCTCAATCCTCCTACATGTAGTAGACAGTCTGTTAATTATGCACAAAATAAGATGTAGGATTATTATGAAAAACTCCAAGCAAATATACAAGACTATAGCAAATTTTAAAAGCAGAATCACAAAGCCAGTTTGAGCCATTACAGCACATGCTGAAACATTTACAGTGCAGAGGCATAATATGTGTGCTATAAAAGGCTGTTACAATAAAACTATATAGCACAGCTTTTTAGCACCCACAAACAGGTCGATCATTCAAATTGTGATAAAAGCATCACATTTGGTACACGTGCTAAGATAGGTGCTAAATACGATAAGAGGTGGACCCCAACAAAAAAATTTCTTTTTAAAGGGGCGTGGCTTCCTATTTTCAAAATGGCCACCATGAAATTTCAAAAGACATTTCTTTTGGCATATCTCCACTTCTGTTTAACATTTTTGAGTGGTTTTAAGTGCTTGACCGGTTTGAAGCGCAAGCAGTCCAACCTTGGAGTCAGAGCGGAAGACCCCTGGGGATGAGGTGGCCTGCAATGGGTTAACTGCATCTGGGCAGAGCTAATTGTTTACATTGTGTTTTTTACTTGCAGACAACTGAATGGGAAGTGCTGTGTTGAAGATAACTGCATTACGCAGCTGTAGAAGTCAAGCCACCGTTGAATGTAGCTGCCACTGTTGAATGTAGTCATAGAACACAGCATTAGTATATCGAAGTCCAGCAGTGTTGTGATAATCTACAACACCTAACAATATGTCTAAAAAGATGGTGGTGGTGACTGGGAGTGCAGACACACTAATCAGGGACATGTGAACGACTCCCTCTTATTGGACAAAGTACATTATTTGTCAGATGGATAAAGAAGAACAATCTGCCAGATGTCCAGCAAAGTCCAAGAGATCATGCATTTCTGGCTACAAAACATTTGTTTCCAAATTATTGGAATTTGAAAAGTTTGGTGAAATACCACTGGATGTAGATCCCAAACGTCTTGATGATTGTGAAGGTGAAGGTATCCAACGGACATTAGAGAACCATAGGGCATGGTGGCACAAAATCTGTTTCAACAGATTTGATTCCTATCATTTGACCAAAAAAAAAGGAAATAAAATGAACAGACGAATGAGTGTCGTCCAGTCAAGACGAGAACCAGCATTGGAAATGCACAGTGCCTTCAGAAAGTATTCACAGGGTGGAAGTAAAATAATTCCATTTTGTGAAATATGAGCATGGACATTTTGGTGATAGAAAGCTCTATGGATCACATACATGACTGTTGCAAAGCACCGGTGTTTCTCTATTAATCACACTGAAACAAATATTTTTCACATTGAGATGAGTGTTTTGTCCACAAATTATGTACTCATTTCTCTTTATTTTTGCTTTTAAAGCATATGGAAATATAAAATCTGTTGTAAAGTATAGGCTAAAATCACTCCAGAAAGAATGGTTCATGTGTGCTGAATTGAGATCAAAGATTTCAATTGTCTGCAGGATAATTATGCTTATCAGGTCTTTCACAATAACAAGGTCAGAGCTCATTAAATTTGCAGAGTCAATTCTGACAGGCCACGAGTAAATGGAATAAGAATCTCAGTTCAATTCCACTCTTTCCACTATTCCACTATTTAAAATTCCACTATTTTTGCCTGTAGGTCACACAAAAGCCTTTGTTACATCACAAATGCTTTTTACAGATATATATGTCCTCATTCCGCACATTTTGGTACCAAATTTGTGTTTGTAGCACCAGTATTAACAAATATATGAGCCAATATCAGCCAAAATCTGTGGCGATTAAATCCATTTTTGCAGTCTGCAGTGGTACATATGTAAACGTGATTTTCAAAATGTTGTGCAATGACCTCAGGTTTACAACCATGATTTTCTAACTCCCCAAACATCCCTCTTCAAGAAAAAATAGGTTGTGACTTGTTCTACCGTGGGTAGGGGTTTCTCACAATTTTAGGCCCCTTTTTTAATTTGGCCACTAGCCTATTAGTCTCATTAACTCTGGCCTCCCATTAAATTGCAAAGTTGTACAAACATGAATTCTGTCTTCCCATTGACCTCTTAGCAAACAGGAGTCTCATCAAACTGCAGAGGTTATGGACCTCTGATTGTTCTGCAAGAGCTGTGCAAGCCAGATACTCCATCTGCACGCTGAGATAAATGCTTATCATTGCCGAAAGTAAATGAAGGATTTGTGTGCATACACACCCTGAAGGAAGACACACATTCTTTCACAGCACTATCTGCTATAATTATGCACAATATTGTTTTCTCTTTGCTTAAAGGACAACGTGTGCAAACAAAGCTTTCTTTTAGTCTGGTATCGATTAACCAAGTCCCCTGTGATGTTCTGACCCCTCCCGATTTTCCAATTGTATAAAAGGCCCTCTTTGCTTTACCATTCTTCATTTCATCGATGGCTTTCTTCACCCATTCATTCTTTATCTCAGGTGGTGGGACTTGCAGAATATCTACTGCCTCCAGAATATCCCTGTTTCAAGGGAACTCTTCATTTAGCAGGTGCTCATGGTAACTCCTCCAAGCATTTCTAATCTCCCCATGGTCAAACAGTACACTTCCTCTATCATCCTTTACACAATATTCTCCTAAGAGATCCTTATTTTGACTGATCATTTGCTTTGCTATCCAAAATATCTCCCCTTTACTAGCTGCACTGCTCAGAGGCAGAGATTTGCTTGGGCTCTTGAGACAAGCTCTTCTTTCCACATATATATATATATATATATATATATATATATATATATATATATATATATGTGTGTGTATTTATATAATAAACGATCTGTTAAATTATAAAGCGTTTTCTCTTTTGGTTGGAAATCTCCACCACAACACCCCTTGACTTTTTCACATTTTGTTGTGTTACAGCATCATCATAGTCATCATCGTTTTACAGCCGTTTCCATGTATGCATGTGTAAGCCGTGGTTCACCTTATACAGGCTTTCCAGGCTGCACAATCCCTTGCCAGCCATCTTGTTGGGCTTTAAACTCAAAGATCATCTCTCAGAAACACATCCCATGTTTTCCTCGGATGGCCTTCAGCTCTCCTTCCATTCACATGAATATTTACATCTCTTCACACAGCTGCCCACCTCCATCCTTTCCACATATCCGAACCACCTCCACTTACCCCTACGCATAACCTCACTAATACCTTCTCTATACCTAACCTATCTCTTAATTCCACATTTGGTTTCCTATCCTTCAGTCACATTGCACATCCACCTCACCATTCTCATTTCATTTCGTTCACACCTCTGTTCATCCTCATTTTTGGTCACCCATTTTTCACTGCCATACGACATCATGCTTCTAACGCAAGCTGCATAAAGTTTCCCCATTAATTGGAGAGAGGTCCCTCTTGATGGCAAAAGGGGTAAGAACTTCCTAAACTTCGTCCACCAACTTCTAATTCTTACAATCACTGCTGCTTCTATACCACCACCTGTACCAATCATATCACCAAGATAACAGAATTTATCTCCACATTCCAGAGATATATCCCCATAAACTAACCTTTCTAATCTCACTGGAGCCACTTGTTTTCCTGCGCAAACAGCACATTTGAAGTCAGGAACCACCTGTAGTCTACAGATGTGCCACCACACCTCTTGTGCAGCCAGCAGTTGCACGATTCACACAATATTGAATTGCTACCTACAATATATATATATATGAGGCCCCACGAGGAGGAGTGATATAAGCGACATTTTTTAATGAGATGATAGGCTCGGATGATAGGGTAAGGGTTAAAATAGTGCTATATGGCATTAACTCCAAAATGGCCGATGTGTCCCTTACATCCTCCTCCTCACGGCACCTCATATATATATATATATATATATATTATTATATATATATATATATATATATATATATATAATATATATATTATATATATATATAAAAAATTTTAACAGAGCACAGGGTCACCTCCCTCTTTTTTCCACATTCTTTCTGCCACATCACTAAGTAGTACTTTTGTTTCCTGTATTCACTATCAGTCCTCTGCCTCCATACCCTCCTTCCACACTGTCAGCTATCAGCACCAAGTCATCAGCATATAGGAGTTCCCAAGCTAAGCCTCCTCGAAGTTCCTGTGATATAGCCTCAAGAACCATAATGAAAAGGAATGGGCTCAAGACTGACCCCTGATGAACACCCACTTTCACTTCAAAATCCTCACTCTGCACCCCATTTATGCTCACAGAGGTTTTGGACCATCGTACATTGCTATGACTACCCTAACGAACCAATCCTCTACACATAACTTTCTCATGGACTATTTGCACGACTTCCTGAGGCACCCTATCGAACGCCTTCTCCAAATATAAAGTGCAGTTGTCTTTTCTTCCCCAGATATTTTTCCTGTAATCACCTCACTATAAAAATTGCCTCAATCATGCCTCTTCCTGGCATGAAACTAAATTGCATTTCATGTATATTAACACAGTCTTGTCAATTTATCCATGACTCTCTCCACCACTTTCATTCCAAGGTCCAGCAGCTTCAGACACCTATAGTTGCCCCATACCAAGGCATCACCCTTCCCTTTATAAATACTCACCATTACACTCTTCAACCAGACATCTGGGACAGATGTCTCCCTTATAATTACATTTCCCAATTTTGCGATTATATTCACTCCAATATCACCAGATGCCTTCAGCATCCCTGCGACAATACCAGTGCTACCCACCACTTTACCATTCTTCATTTCATCGATGGCTTTCTTCACCCATTCATTCTTTATCTCAGGTGGTGGGACTTGCAGAATATCGACTGCCTCCAGAATATCCCTGTTTCAAGGGAACTCTTCATTTAGCAGGTGCTCATGGTAACTCTCCCAAGCATTTCTAATCTCCCCATGGTCAAACAGTACACTTCCTCTATCATCCTTTACATAATATTCTCCTAAGAGATCCTTATTTTGACTGATCATTTGCTTTGGTATCCAAAATATCTCCCCTTTACTAGCTGCACTATTTATCACATCTGAAAGCAAATCCTAATAGGCCATGGGCCAGATATGGTCCACGTGCACCCCCCCCCCCCCCACACATCCTTCGACCATATTTTTTCTGAAGCCTTAGGTCCCTGAGCATGAATTCAACTGGTAACAGTAATAAACTGGGACTCACTATCCATTTTCCAACCATATCTGACGGTACCCTCAAAATGTCAACTTTTCCTCAGTTTCGCACTAAAAAATCCCCTGGCTGATAAGTTCTCTGCAGTTGCCCAATAAGCATTAATCTATCTATAATTCCAGCAAGTGTGTGTGTGTGTGTGTGGTGTGTGTGTGTGTGTGTGTTGTTTTTGTGTGTGTGTGTGTGTTGTGTGTGTGTGTGTGTGTCCGCTGTTTCTCGACAACCGCTGGTCCGATCTAATTGAAACTTGCCAGATATATTGCTGGGGACCTGAGGATGTGCCTTTTCAAGGTTTGATATTAATTGGACAAGTGCTTCCCAAGTTATGGCCATTTATTTACCAAACCAATGACAAGACATGTTGTTGCGTGGCGTGGCCGATGGGAAGGGAAGCTCAGCCGCGTTCCCCATTACAGGTTACAACGTACGGACTTCCGGATAATGATGACTTCGTGTATTCTAATAATTCTCGATTTCTTATGCGCATTTATAGATAAACACAATGCCGCAATTATGATCGTTTTCATATGAGACGGTGCATAAATTTCGGTAACATCAGAGTGTTGTGGTTCCGAACCAGGAAGTAATTTTTTTTCTCTTCTCTTCTCTTTTTGTTTTCCTTGCGATGACATTGCGAAAAGGCAAAATACGTTGGCCCAATTGAATAATTGGCCATTAAAACCTAAATTGCGAATCATCGTAACTGCATTATATGCAACTGCCGCGCCACGCACGTACGGGCACGCGAGAGCGAAGAAACGGCCTGTGTGGTTGTTGTTGTTGCTCGCGGTTGAATATTTATTTATTCTTTTTTTTTTTTTTTTTACGGGACGTACTGTAATAACAAATTATATATCAAATGAAAGATTATCACATGCAGATTTTCAAAATAGAGTCATCTGTCAAATTTAATAGCGCTATGTTTGTCCAAGAAGTGATGAAGAGGAGTACCTCGCTTTTCCTTTGACAACTCAGATTCAACTCAGATATCAGAAAAAAATAACGTATATTCATGCTCATTTTACCTGACACAAACAAATAAATATTTCTATGATATCACAAATTTTACTACCTTTCTATTGATACCAAAATTGTCCCACACCAACTAAAGATGTACCAGGTATTACGTCTTAAACATAAGTACATCACTTTGCAACACCAACATGTAGTCACCAGTAAGACGCAAGACTGACAAAATATTCCTTACTTCACATAAGAATATAAATTATAAGTTTATTTAAGAAAAACAATTGAACTTATTTAGTCCATGAGGCCGAGCCCAAATTTTGGTCATCGTACCAAACAAAGTGCCTGTTCTAGTCAATTTTTTGTAAAGATGGGTCCCCTGGGGTATCAAAATCACTTGATAGCAAGGAAATATCGGTAGCTTATATCGTGTAATGGCACTGTTTATACGCGACCCCCTCTTGCACAAATTCGAAGATTTTCGATAATTTTTATACACCATGGATTTGAGTTGGAGCGTTTTATACTGTTATATACTTTGATGTGTATAATCTATATATCAAAAGAAAGCTCATGGAGTACAGTTTAGTCGTATAAACATAAAAGAAATAAAAACACTCACAGACACCCGACATGAAATACTGCGGACCCCTTGATGCGTAACAAATGTTTTCTTCACTTAGAAAAAATGTGTCTTCCAACATGTAGAACGACATTAAAACTTCAACTCAGGCACTATAATAACAGTACCTTGAATACATCTTAATATAATTTGAACCTTGTCAATAAATGACACCTTACATATATAGGAAACAAATTCTATCATAGAAAATATGTAATTATGTGCTTTCGACATCAAGTTGATCATTTGTCCAGATTTCAAATGTCGCAGCTTAACAGCAACACAGAATAAAATATAAGGCATGTTATAAGCACAAACACATTATTGTTATTCAAACACAATAATGAAAGTACACAATCTTGGAATATTTGAACTAATAGTCTTCAGTTTCATAATCGTCTTCGCTGCTCAACTCCATTTCGCTGTCTGTACCGTCTTCATTGGTTGGTTTTCACATGCGGCAAACTACAAATGTCAGAACACTTCAATCCATTTGCAGCACAGGGACATTGAGGAACTCGACAGGACTTCCGACATTTGCAGGACAGCATCTCAAGAACAGCGTCGGGGCCGGTGCACCATCATCCATCTACGCGCTAAGTGTCTGTCATCACCATCGCCAACGAATTTCCAGTCATAGCCTGCAGGATTGGGCGTCTTGGGATCGTTCATCAAACTCTGTCTCCAATTGTGGTTTGATAATTTGCTCGCCGTGCATGTTTTCCAAGACAATCTGCACATGGCAGTAACTGGTAGGACTCTTTCTCACCTTTCTTTCACAAAATAGTTTGTACCGAAACTCATTGACTGAAGCATCTCCAGATGTAGCATCATACATGGCACAAACAAAACGTTCCAATCGAGCTTGAAAGAAGACGAAAGACTCCACTGTTGGCCAAGCTCCTTAAGAGACTCTGGAAATTCTGATTTGCTTTGACCAGTTTGAATGCTTTCATTTTCCCACAACCTGCGAAGGCACTGACGGAGTCGCAACCAGTGAAAGCGTGCAATCCAATAACTGCCTCTGAGACATCAGATCCATTCATGTTGACAACAGCTGTGATCTATGTAATGTGTGCGAGTTTTAGCCCACATTTCTGATAAAGAGGAGCAGTAATTTGTGTACAGAACGCCATGCTCAAAAGGAAGACATCTGTGTCGTCCGCCACAAAAGATTCAGCTGCACTTCCGGTGTCACTTGCGTGTTTTCATGAAGCAGTACCCTCTGTCTGCTTCTTCTTGCTGCAGCAAAGCGGTACATCTTCAACGCTGAGTCAGTAATTTTGATGCACTTCTCCTTTGAGGTTACAAACATATGCTTTGACTGCAATAATGACCTTGAATGTGGTTGTTGCCATTCCTGAAACAGAAATTCAATGAGTTCAGTCTGTTGTCACTACTCTGCAGGTAACTTCTCCACTGACGGACAATTTGTTGGAAGTTATATTCTTGAACTGTATGCCTGATTCTTGCTTCGTCTCGCTCTTTCGTGGTGTTTTATGCTGTGTGGTTGATACACATCAAACACCATGTCAAATCCTAGTACTGTGTTGCACCTTCTCTAATTGCAGAAAGAAGCAAGGTGTTTGCAATGTCTCCAAATGTTTCTGGTCCCCCTTCATCTTTTGAAACAAGCCATGCCATACATAATCGTGGCTGATGGTGTGGGAATGTTCTCTGCTTGTGCATCTTTTTGTAATGCTCTGGCCAACACAGCTTTGTTTGTCTTCCTGATACTCCCATCTTCACAGGCTAGAGACCATGGCAGCGGACCTAGGGGATGTGCCAGGACATCTTTCATATCCAGGTTCTTTCTTGTTTGTGCAATGAGTACCATTTGCCCAAACAACTTTCGTCTGCTTTCAGAATCATTTCTTTTCCATTTGAAGAAACTTTCTTCTGCTTCTTGGTCATATCTGAAAAGGTCTTGAGCCTCAGCTTAGCAATGGATCATGACATTTCACGACTGGTGGACTTGATTCGAGTCTTTCAGACTTAAAGCTCTGATAAGCTGCCTCACCACGCTTTTCTGCTTCTAGCAACTGTGTGGCAATCTGCCTTTTGCAGCAGCAGCTGTAGACAGACTGACTAGTTCTTGTTGATTTTCTTCAAAGGATTAACCAGTTTGCAGGGTTTCTACAACAGCATTGACAGCCAGTTCATCCTTTTAATTCTGCTGTTCTGTAACTCTACATGTCCATGATCAGATTGCCTGTGACACACGTCTCGGAGATGACGCAAGAAGGATGACCGGTATTCTGCTGTCAGGAAGAACCGACTCACTGCACCAGGTTGAGACTATACTTGCGCACTCCTCCCGCAACTTTTGTGTCACGATTGGCTGTCTCTTCAATTGTCTGGTCCAAGTATCTTAGCAAAGGGTTCTTTTCTCCTAGTTGGACAGAAAACTCTCCTTCAAGGAAGTGTTGAAGCACTTCTGGATGGTCATTTCTGAGCTGGGACATTTCAGCGTAGTATACTGGAAGTACCGGGCATTTTTCTGTCGTCATAGCGAAGCCCAGAATCATGCCACAACTGCAGCCATGTGCAAATTCCAATCACCTTCTCTGGAAAGCGAATTAGGCCAGCAATACTCCCCAACCATGTCAAGTATGACATCCTAACGTGAAAGAGGTCCATTGGTGTGCCGTAGATGTTCACAATATTTCTCAAAGTGTTTCCAGCATCTGCAAGGACAATTCATGGTTCAGCGTCTCTTCATATTTTGAACTTTGACGAGAGAAGTGTCCAGAAGATCACTCAGTAATTCCAATAACTGATCGATCTGGTTCATCGTGTGTAGGTGTTGTTCCTTCAGCCATAGCAGAAATCCCGCCATAGCAATCTGAAAAGGGCCTCATATATGTATTGTGCGTTCGAGGAGACCTGTTGTACTGTCTGCCTGCCATGACACTCGTTACAGACCCCTCTGCCACTATTCCTGCCTCAATGCAAGTCACGCAGGCCTGCATCTCAAAACGTTTTCCAAGTATTCCCAGAAAGTTGCAGACCATATGAAAAGACGAGGCGAAGAATTACTCCGGATATTGACATCTGTGTTTCCACAAACTTCTGCCACTTTGGAATAAAGGGCTGGTCGAATACCAGTACAACCTCTTGAAGTGTAGGCTTTCTTTACCTTCATTGACCTGTTCAAATCTCAGCTGCTGTCGCCATGCTGGTTGCTGGAAAATTGATTGGTTTAGATAGCCTATGTTGTGCTGATGAACTGTCTGGTCCTGCTCATAATGATGTTGATTCCTGTCCATCCTGGAATAATTTGGTTTTCCGGGTGCATTTGCCGTAGAAGAAATCCAGATCAAGTCCTTTCTGTGAAGGATTTTGAGGAAGAGCATGGTATCTCCAGTCAACTAAATTGGAAGCTGTTGTTCTTCATATTTGATGGAACGTTGCTTTTTCTTTTCTATTACAGGTCGTGCCGATTCCAGCTTAGACCATACACCTTTGTTGGACAATGATGCCATTGACCCTGTGCTTGTTCCTCTCCGTTGCAGTTTCCTCGAGGAAATCTATATTGTCCCAAACGAGAGCGGATATATGTAGGTTAACACAATCAGGAAGTGGGACAGAATCATCTGAGGATGAGGCTATTTTCTGAAGGCTCAAGGCAGTGTCGTTTTCCTCGAGAACAGTATATGAAACTCATGCCCTAGTTTGTATAAGGATGATTTCACTGTCATGTTTCACTGCATTTGATAGCAAGATAATGCTCGGTGGTTTCACACGACCACATGACACTGAGACCAGATCTTGGCCATATGAATCCACTAACAGTTGAATTTTCTGCGAGGCACTGTGATAGCTTGTTCACCTGAAAGGACACACGTTATGAAGATTTGCAGAAGTTCTGGTAATCGGAAGCCACTCCAGTTCACCAAAGCGGGCGGGAAACGCACACTTGATCCTGGCGGATCTCATTATGGAAGATCGAATTATTTGGCCAGCTTTGATAACGACAAAGAATCCACAGATGTTACTCTGTAAGGGTTTCTATCTTGTCCTTGAGCTTCTGGTTCTCTTTCACAAGTTCGTAGATTGTGAGAGTGTGAGGGAATACGATGTTTTCCCTTTATCATCTTTACAGAAATGTAAAGTATCTGCAAATTCCTTTTCAATATTTCGTCGAATATGCTTCTTGGTGGATTCTTGGTCATGGTGATCCCTGTGTTTGACATCACCTCAACGACGATTGCTGTGAGATCAATCATCTTTAATACACGAGGATTCGTGAATAAATCACCACGGATAAATGTGTAGAGCGATTCGTTCGCATGTCTTTCAGCCTCGTTGTACAGGCAGTCTTCTTCGCATCAGGAGACACATCAGTTGTTGCAGTTTCACCGCCTTTATTATGTTACATGCGGTACATGAGTTGGTAATGTGCCTCAGCGGCAACTAAGTCTCTTGACGCACAATGCTAAGATCTTCGGGTCGCTCTTTTGCATTGCGCACCTCCGTATTCTCTATCGCATCGCAGCTCCTGTCACTGTACAATTGATTCTCTTGTTCTTGATGTTTTTTATACTTTTCTCTTTCACAAAATATGCATTTGTTTCGTAAACCTTGCTGTTGAAGGCTTTGACCTGGGAAGATGTTTACTGCTACCAAATACTTGTGTTTCACCATCATCACGCCTTTCTCGATGTTTTCTAAGAGCTGAAGTCGCGTTTCAATGTTAAGCATGACCGACACTGTCTATGGTAAACTATGTCAGGCACCTGTCCTTTCATAGATTTTGAGCTTTCTCCAGCAATGGGCCATGCTGACGTACACATGCAGCATTTAGCAATGTCTGCCATGATGAAACATCTTTTGGTGAAGTGAGCGAGCTTGGAATCTTCTTCTGGATAATGGATAACACAAAAAGTTTAGATCTTTTGCTTGGCGAATCGTTTTGAAAAGCAGTCTGTGAGGCCCTTCACCACTGTTAGAGGATTGCATGGCTATATTTCTTTATGCTTGATTGGGATACCTGAAATAAAGCAACAACAATCATTTGTTATAATGAAAACAAACGCAACTTATTGCATGAGTGCAGTCTCAAATTAATACATGAAGCAAAAAGTGCATTGCAACAGTACAGATTTTTGCATTTCAAGCCTACAGACAGACTAAAGGAATGAACGATTTTGAATATATGCTATAATATGATTAGATATGTTAGAAAAACACATAATCTATTTCTATCTACCACCAGTACAATATTTTAAAAATGTTCAGGATAAGGCCACAACTCAAAACGATGGAGTGAATCATCACTTATACTCCAAACTGTAAGGAATTCCCTGATAGATTACCAGACAATTGATGGCCGAGTCCTGGTAGCCTATTGAGTATCAAATTTCATCAATAATGGATCAGCCACTGAATACTAACACCTATACTAAATATTCTTAAACATAACACAAACACTAATATCGCTTTCATTTTGATGTATTCCACTTGTTTTGCTGCATGACAAGGAAGGTTTGATTACATCAACTATGGTTTTAATGGAATCCTCATATATATGAAAACATATATGTAGACAACAAAATCACACCTTTATGTGGACTATTTCCAAAGTTATGACACTTTTTGTATTTGCGGAATGTTGGATTTTACATTTTGAAAGAGTTCAATTTACTTATCTATTTCAAGTAGTATATAAACATCATAGTAATGAAATATGCAGCTAATACAGTGGGGAGAACAAGTATTTGATACACTGCCGATTTTGCAGGTTTCCCACTTACAAAGCACGTAGAGGTCTGTAATTTTTATCATAGGCACACTTCAACTGTGAAAGACGGAATCTAAAACAAAAATCCTGAAAATCACATGTATGATTTTTAAATAATTAATTTGCATTTTATTGCATGAAATAAGTATTTGATCACGACCAACCAGTAAGAATTCCGGCTCTCACAGACCTGTTAGTTTTGGCTTTAAGAAGCCCTCCCATTCTCCACTCATTACCTGTATTAACTGCACCTGTTTGAACTCGTTATCTGCATAAAAGACAGACAGACACACTCAATCAATCAGACTCCAAACTCTCCACAATGGGCAGACCAGAGAGCTGTCTAAGGACATCAGGGACAAAATTGTAGACTTGCACAAGGGTGGGATGGGCTACAGGACAATAGGCAAGCAGCTTGTGAGAAGGCAACAACTGTTGGCGCAATTATTAGAAAATGAAGAAGTTCAAGATAACAGTCAATTCCCTTGGTCTGGGCTCCATGCAAGATCTCACCTCATGGAGCCTCAATGATCATGAGAAAGGTGAGGATCAGCCCAGAACTACACGGCAGGACCTGGTCAATGACGTGAAGAGAGCTGGGACCACAGTATCAAGAAAACCATAAGTAACACACTACGCCATCATGGATTAAAATCCTGCAGCGCATGCAAGGTCCCTCTTCTCAAGCCAGCGCATGTCCAGCCCGTCTGAAGTTTGCCAATGACCATGTGATGATCCAGAGGAGGAATGGGAGAAGGTCATGTGTCTGATGAGACCAAAATAGAGCTTTTGGTTTAAACTCCAATCGCCGTGTTTGGAGAAGAAGAAGGATGAGTACAACCCCAAGAACACCATCACAACCGTGAAGCATGGAGGTGGAAACATCATTCTTTGGGGATGCTTTTCTGCAAAGGGGACAGGACGACTGCACCGTATTGAGGGAGGATGGATGGGCCATGTATCACGAGATCTTGGCCAACAACCTCCTTCCCTCAACAAAGCATTGAAGATGGGCGTGGCTGGGTCTTCAGCATGACAACGACCCGAAACACACAGCCAGGGCAACTAAGGAGTGGCTCCGTAAGAAGCATCTCAAGGTCCTGGAGTGGCCTAGCCAGTCTCCAGACCTGAACCACATAGAAAATCCTTGGAGGAGCTGAAAGTCTGTGCTGCCCAGCGACAGCCCCGAAACCTGAAGGATCTGGAGAAGATCTGTATGGAGGAGTGGGCCAAAATCCCTGCTGCAGTCTGTGTAAACCTGGTTAAGAACTACAGGAAACGTCTGATCTCTGTAATTGCAAACAAAGATTTCTGTACCAAATCTTTAATTCTGTTTTTCTGATGTATCAAATACTTATTTCATGCAATAAAATGCAAATAATTATATTATTTAAAAATCATACAATGTGATTTTCAGATTTTTGTTTTAGATTCCGTTCTTCACAGTTGAAGTGTACCATGATAAAAATTACAGACCTCTACGTGCTTTGTAAGGGAAAACCTGCAAAATCGGCATGTATCAAATACTTGTTCTCCCCACTGTATGCATATTCTGCCATGTGGATTAAAATTTCTCAAATATTGAAAACAACAGGAATTCAGCGTCGGTCATTTTGAATTTGGCTAATTAAACGCTTCAGCTACTCTGTTTTGCTTGCTATCATGCATTTCCACAACATAGAGGTCATAAGCTTTCCAATGATACCAAACACAACCGGGCACTAATTTGGTACCGACAAAGTGTCGGCCTCATGGACTAATTATGTTATGTCCACAAAATGTCATTGTGCATGGATTACGCAAAATATTCATTATCGCTATCGTCATCACTCTCCAATGCCTGCTCTATATCATCAAATGCATCCATATCTGAATCCTCATCAGAGTCAGTGTCGTCAGGTGTGACTTCAGCAATGTCAGCCAGTTGCCGTGGGAGGACATCTCCTTCATACCATAAAGGATCAAGGTTACCACTTTTCCTCCCAACCATGTCCCTGACTGGCCTTCGGAATCTGTGGTTGTGGAATATGCGCGGTCTTCCAAATCCTACTTGGTGGTTTACTCTCCGAATGTGCTGGGTAAGAGCTTGCTTACAAGGTGGTAAGTTAGCCATATCCACATTCCCTGAAGGCACAAGACGACTTTGCCTGGCACAGAGCTCGTTTATTCGAATGAGTCGCAGATCATCAACTTTTGACACCTTTGACGCTCTACCACATGGCACACGTGAAGGTGTCCAACTCATCAATGAGCTCATCAGGAACATCCCAAGCATCGCCCAGTTTCTCAGAGTAGAGATATTTTGGAAAGCGCAGAAGAGTTTTCACAGGTGTAAGTTTGCCAATTCCTCGGAAGGCACTTGTGGTGTCACAGCCACTATAAGCATGGAGTGCCATGAGAGCTGTGCACTTTTCCTGGCCAAAATCTGTAGCTAGTTCACTGACATTTACCATCCTCTGCTTGTTGCCTTTGCCTGTGTCAAACAGACAGTTGTACCATGAACAGAGGCAGCATAGTGTAATAGGATGAAAAATACATCTGAGTCTGGACTTTTCACTCGGACAAATTGATAGTTTCTGAGTCTAGCATACTGAACATACAGCATCATACAAGAGTCAGTTTCTTCCTGGGTTGATTTCAGCAGTGGTAGCTCCTCTCTAATTGTTGTTTGCCCATTAGCAGATGTGAGCAAATATGCGATGCCCTCACGCTCACATACAAAGATCACTTGCCTTCCATGCAACCTTGATTCATAGTTATCACCACTCCAGAGCCAAGCAGAAGTTTGATGAGCTGTATCTTGTTCTCATCATTTGACAGGAAAAATTTCCAATCAGGTGGTCTCTTCGTGGCTTCACCTGTAAGTAAAAGCTTTTCTCCACAGCCCCGACGTCGCCTCTCCATCGAGTTCACTGAATCAGGCAAATATTGATCAGTGCTAAATACCACATTCTATTTTCCAATGTCAAAACACTTTGTAAGATATCTGACTAAAATTACTTGGTATTTCTTTCAGGTAATAGAAGCAAGCATTGCCATCATACAGAGTCAATGTTTCATTGGTTGGCCATTAAAACCTAAATTGCGAATCATCGTAACTGTGATATGCGAACTTCCGCGCCACGCACGTACGGACACGCGAGAGCGAAGAAACGGCCTGTTGGTTGTTGTTTGTTTCTCGCGGTTGGAATATTTATTTTATTCTTTTTTTGATGAGTATCATTGACAGTTGACATCACCACAGTTGACATCAGCATCATTACAATCCTTGACAGTTTTTAAATGCCTTTGCTTTGTCAGTCTTAGCAAGATATCCATAAGCTGTAGCGATGCTGTATGGTACGGGAGTTAATGATATGTCAACAGTCTTTCATATCGACTTGTAAGCCCTGGTTTTGTGACTTTAAAGAGTTGAAGGCTACATTACCCTGTTGCTTGCACTGTATGACCTTATTCTTGGTTGTCTTCATCTTAGATACCTTGTTCATGTCACTCAGAGTTTTGAGGTTCAGTCTCTTCACAGGCTCAAATAATCTTTACTATTCTTCATCTAGCTTCAATAAATTCATCCCGTGCTTTTTCACCAACAGCTTCAGCCTTTAAACATCGTCTGAAACAGCATCAGATGCAGCACTTCCTGATGAGAGTATCAACAATTGATCATTTGTCTCTATATTGAAAGGATTAAGAAAACTTCCGATGGCATCTTTGGCCCTTTTCACCAACTTCTCTCCTTTTGTGACCTCTGTCGGGACGTGTATCACGATGCTTTGTTCCCTCTCCACTTCCAACGTGTGACCATTCCAAGTGCAGCCTCAACAATAAGAGACCTTGCATGTGTTGTCCTAACCCATCTCTGGTAGGCCTGGTAGTTGTGAGTAATCCAGATGTACCTGCTGCACTGGTTCCAGCACCACCATGTGACTTAGCGTGCCTCATGAAGGTCTCCTCCATGGTTTTATCCACTGCACAACGATTGCCAGGGATAAAAGAGCGTGTGAACTGATAGCTCCTCTCTTGATCAGTGATACTGCCCCTGGGTGTGAGTTGTCTATATTAGCTATGAACACAGAGAAATATGTCAGATACCTTGCATAGTTCTGTCCACCGAAACTGAAGAAGAGAGACTCATGCGAATGATGGATGCAGCATACAAAAGAAAGTTGTTTGTCTTTACGGCTTCAAGGTGTGTATAGAATTAAACAGACATGGTCCATGTATGACAACCACAGCTGGGCAGTCTTCCCCAAACGTCCATTTGCGACTCCTTTTTTGAATTCTGCATACTGCTCTATGAATTGGACAATGGAATTGTCCATCAAGACAGCATTCAAAGTATCTTGGCTGCAGGAATCTACTAGGGCACGTAGCTTATCTGATGATTCATCAGAGAAAGACGAGAACAGACCATCAGTGCTTTTATCTTTGAGGTACTCTCTATAAGCAATCTTCAAGACATTCCAACATAATCTTGTGACAATGTAGGGCTCTGTCGTAGTGCCTCCCTGACATCACACCCACCAAAGATCCTCCACTGATTAGTCCTGCTTCTAGGAGACCATCTGCTAACCCAGACCCAGCCATCTTTTTCATCATTCATATAAGCACATACGAGGTGGAATGTTCCAATTCGAATATGTGGCTCTCATACCTCTGTGAGTTCCACACTAATGGGTAGGCCTTCATGCAAACTCCCAAGTCAAATGTAATAATGACATAAGGCTGTCCAACTTCTCTGGTGGCCTCTTCAGCAGCACGCAAGCATTCTTGTACAGTTTTTTACTCCATTATGGGATGGTTAATGACTGGAATGTGGATATGGCTAACTTACCACCTGGTAACGCAGCTCTTACCCAGCACATTTGAGAGTAAACCACCAAGTACGGATTTGGAAGACCGCGCATATTCCACAACCACAGATTCCGAAGGCCAGTCAGACATGGTTGGAGGAAAAGGATGGTAACCTTGATCCTCTGTGGTATGAAGGAGATGTCCTCCACGGCAACTGCTGACATTGCTGAAGTCACACCTGACGACACTGACTCTGATGAGGATTCAGATATGGATGCATTTGATGATATAGAGCAGGCATTGGAGATGATGACGACAGTGATAATGAATATTATGCGTAATCTATGCACAATGACATTTTGTGGACATGACATAATAAGCTTCAATTGTTTTTCTTAAATAAACTTATAATTTAATTCTTTATGTGAAGTAAGGAATATTTTCTCAGTCTTACGTCTTGCTGGTGACTACATGTTGGGTGTTGCAACAGTGATGTACTTATGTTTAAGACGTAATACCTTGTACATCTTTAGTTGGTGTGGCCAATTTTGTATCAATAGAAATGTAGTAAAATTTGTGATATCATAGAAATATTTATTTGTTTGTGTCAGGTAAAATGAGCATGAATATACATTATTATTTCAGATATCTGAGTTGAATCTGAGTTGTCAAAAGGAAAAGCGAGGTACTCCTCTTCATCACTTCTTGGACAAACATAACGCTACTTAATTTGACAGATGACTCTATTTTGAAAATCTGCATTATATAATCTTTCATTTTATATATAATTTGTTAATATAATGCTTATTGCAACTGCAGAGATCTCATCAGTCAGGGGATTTTTTATGTGCGAAACTGAGGAAAAGTTGACATTTGAGGGTACCGTCAGATATGGTTGAAAATGGATAGTGAGTCCCAGTTTATTCACTGTTACAGTTGAATTCATGCTCAGGGATCCTAAGGCTTCAGAAAAATATGGTCAAGGTTGATGCGGGGGAGTCACGTGACCATATCTGGCCCATGGCCTATAAGTGTTTAGCAGCCTGAATTTAAAAGGGATGAAAGAGTTTTTTGTTTGTTTTTTAATCACTGATCTACACAATACCCCATTAATGTCAAAGTGGATTTTTTATTTATTTAATTTTTGCTAATTAATGAAAAATGAAAAGCTGAACTGTCTTGGACTCAATAAGTATTCAACCCCTTTGCTATGACACTCCAA
>CM068961.1:122431930-122443324 GCA_035128595.1 Eptatretus atami
GGTGCATCCAATTTCCTTTGATCATCCTTGAGACGTCTTCAACTTGATTGGAATCCATCTGTCATCAATTCAATTGATTGGACATGATTTAGAAAGAAACACACCTTTCTATATAAGATTCCACAGTTGACAGTGCATATCAGAGCAGAAACTCTCCCACGAAGTCCAAGGAACTGTCTGTATAACTCAGAGATATAATTGTGAGGAGGCATAAATCTGGTGAAGAGTATAAAACAATTTATAGAATGTTGAAAGTTCCCAAGAGCACAATAAGCTCCATTATTGGGAAATGGAAAAAATATTTAACTACCCAGACTCTTCCTAGAACTGGCCATCCGACCAAACTGAGCAACTGGGCAAGAAGGACTTTGGTCAGGGAGGTGAGGAAGAACCCAATGAAACTCTGACAGAACTACAGTTCCTTGGCTGAGATGGGAAAACCTGCCAGAAGGACAACAGTCTCTGCAGTACTTCACAAATCTAGGCTTTATGGGAGAGTGGCCAGACGGAAGCCACTCCTGAGTTCAAGATCATGACAGCATGCCTGGAGTTTGCAAAAAGGCACATGAAAGACTGAGAGAATGAAGCAAAATATTCTGTGGTCTGATTAGACGAAAGTTGAACTCTTTGCCCTGAATGAAAAGTGCTGTGGCTGGCGGAAACCGAGTACAGCTCATCACCCATCCAACACCATCCCCACCATGAAACATGGTGAGAAGGGATGATAATAAGTGCATGCAACAAAACGTTGAGTCAGATGCTATAATCCTTGCCAAAGCTGCCACGTTAGTAAGGAGGGACATGTTTGAGATGAAATACAGCTTCAGTGGCTCTTTTGCAGGGAAATGCCAGGACGATGCAGTGCCAGAAAAATTGAAAGCATTAGTCAATACGATTTTAAAAGGGCCAAATATGAAAGACCAAACTGAAAGAGACAATAAATCTGTTGGGCTCAATTGCACAAGTGATAATGTTCAACAGTGTCAAACACCAGAGAAGAGGTGGGGTGAAATCACGGGTGGTTCGTCATATGAGAAACAGGAGGACACCATTTGCCATTTATCTAAGCCTTGTGATCCATGCACAGACACAGAGTGGGCAACTAATTGACAATCTGCATTTGTGTTGCATGTGCATAGGATACAACAGACTCCTAACTATCTATCTATATATTACTAAAACTCTCATCTTGTATATATGTATGTATGTTCCCAAAATACAGCGGTACACGATAGCACAAAAATGTCAGTGCCACCTTACTCACCATTCTCCTGCGGTGTGCAGTATCAAGTTTCGTTAAAATCAGGCAACGAAAAAAATATTGAAAAATAAATTCCCGATTCAGTCAAATACTCTTCGGGAGTATTTCATCAATGCAAACAACCTCAGCGGATAGTTCGCTGGAGCTATCTTTTTTTTTCTTCTTTTTTTTTTGAAATGATTTTTTTTTTTTTATCAACTGCTGTCACAACGGGAACCCAACGAGTTCACGGTCATCTAGTACATTACTAAAACTCTCATCTTGTGTGTGTGTATATATATATATATGTATGTATATATTATAGTTATACATATATATATACTATGTATAACTATAATATATATGTATACATGTAATATAAATGTATGCATGTTCCCGAAATACAGCCAAAACGGTACACGATAGCGCAAAAATGTTTGGGCCACCTTACTCACCATTCGCCTGCGGTGTGCAGTCTCAAGTTTCGTTCAAATCGGGCAACGAAAAAAACTTATTAAAAAAATCAATTCCCGATTCAGTCAAGTTTTGGTATGACGATCCATAAAGCGCAAGGACAAACCATGGAAAATGTGTTGATATACCTTGAGAAACCGGTTGTCCGAACGATGACTCCTGAAGTAAACGCTCAAATTTTCTTCAAGTTAAAGTTTGACCACTAAATAATATTAAAATTGTTTTTTTTTGTTTTTTCATCAACCGCTGTCACAACGGGAACTCAACGGGTTCACGGGTCGTTTAGTATCAACTAAATTGGGCAATTTGGTCAGCAACTGCTACCACAAACAAAATGTGGTATGTCCTCCACACCTCAAGTCAGGGCTCTTCACAATGGGGGCAATGGGATAACATAAGACCACAACCCCAAGCTCCAGATCATTTTTAAAAAAAAAAAACACAGCTTCCATGGGGCGGCCATTTCTCTGACAACACCCAACGATGACAGTTCATGGGAGGAGAGAGGGTTGACAGCCACATATGACAATACTACCAGTGCTACGAATATATGTCCCTTACCAGCAACATATTCAGAAGTCCCACCAGCTGGTCTGGATGTCACATTAAATTTTATCTTCATCGATTCCTCATGTCCCAAAAGCAGAGTCGAGTATTTAAAACCACTAAAAATATTAATTAGAAGTGGAGACATGCCCAAAGAAATGCACAGTATTTCAAAATTTAATGGTGGCCATTTTGAATATATGAGATGACTACCCCTTAAAAGGCAAATTTCATTGGGGTCCACCTCTTATCTTATTTAGCACTTGTCAAAGCACATGTGTACCAAATGTGATGCTTTTATCACAATCTGAACAATCCATGTGCTAAGAAGCTGAACTAATATCCTATGCAGTTTATCCAACACTCACGTGTTATAAATTATGAAAGAAACTCACCTCCATTTGGATTTCTATAAGGCGTCCCATTTGCCAACGTTACCGATAATCAAGTGGGAATGGTATCGGATTGAGTGGGAATAGTACTGAGATCAACACTAAAACAAAACATTCAATACAAACTGGAATGACACTCAGCAGAGTGCACACCTCCACCAGGCTGACACAGTTTATGTTTAGTATTACACTGATGGGAAGGATCTGCATCTAGACTTTAAGCAAAATCTAAATCGCCTTGTTCTTGTCACTTACCCAACTTATCCACAAAGTTTTGCCACAATCTTTCCACAACGTTTTGAAAGATCAAGCGAGGTGTTATTTCTTGGCCCTAGCTCTCAATGGTGAAGAATCACTTTAAAATTCCTATATCTGGACCCAGATACAGATCTTCATCAAAATCTGATCAATTCGTCCTCGTCACACACCCAACCTGTCCACCAAGTTTCGTCCAAATCTGCTCACAACTTTTTGAGATATCCTGCTCACAGACAGACAAACATGGATGAAAACATTTTCACCTCATCTAACTTCAGTGATAAAATATTTTGTTTATGACCGGTGAGAGGCCTTACCGAGAGCAGTGTACAGGTTGAAAGCCACAAGAGGGTAGAACATCTGATTACAGCTGCAGAATTCTTTTCCCATTCTAAAATAGTCACTCTGTGCCACTGTGCCTGCAAAAGGATACACAAGAAACTCCTATAGCCACTAGCTAACAACACCCAAAACAGAATAAATAAAAGGGAGAGAAGTACCACCACCCCACCCTCTCCTCTCCCACATTCAATATGTAGCGTTTTATATATATTGCTATAGGAATGATCTTTAGGGATGAATAAAAGTGCTTAATAGAACGACAGCTATTCCTTAGCATTTGTTGAGATAAGCATGACACTATTATTAGATAAGCGCAATAGCTATGCACTGCGTATTCACAGTGAGATGTTTGCTTTTCCTATCCTACGGTTGTCCTCCCATATTCAAACCTCTGGCTGTGCATTTCTAATGTTCTTTTCCTGATTACATTTCTTTACAAGGCGCACACAAGAGATTTTCAGCTCAAGCCATGAGAATGTGTAGGTGTGGTGAATCTGCATTGAGATAGCCAGGCATTAGCCGTACTACAAGAGCTGATTGTTCGGGCGAAACAACATTAGGAAGTCGACAATTGCCTCACTAAGGGAGCTCACTTACACCACCAGTGAGGGGATAGATCGGCAGTTACAGTACCTTCAGAAAGTATTCACACCCCTTCACGTTTTCACATTTTGTTGTGTTACAGCCTGAATTTAAAATAGATTAAATTGAGATAATTTTGTCACTGATCTACACAATGTCAAAGTGGAATTATTATTTTTTTAGAAATTTTTACAAATAAATTAAAAATGAAAAGCTGAAGTGTCTCAAGTTAATCCAATTTAGTTAATTCTCAGGTGCATCCAATTTCCCTTGATTATCCTTGAGATGTCTCTGCAACTTTCAGTCCACCTGTGGCCAATTCAATTGATTGGACATGATTTAGAAAAACACACCTTTCCATACAAGGTCCCACAGTTGACAGTGCTCGTCAGAGAAGAAACTCTACCATGAAATCCAAAGAACTATCGGTAGAACTCCGAGATAGAATTGCGAGGAGGCATAGATCTGTGGGAGAGTATAAAACTATTTCTGGGGTGTTGAAAGTTCCCAAGAGCAAAGTGAGCTCCATCATTGGGAAATGGAAAGAATGTGGAACTACCCAGATTCTTCCTATAGCTGGCCATCCAACCAAACTGAGCAACCGTGGAAGAAGGGCTTTGGACAGGAAGGTGACTAAGAACCCGATGACCACCCTGACAGAACTACAGAGTTCCTTGGCTGAGATGGGAGAACCTGCTAGAAGGACAACAGTCACTGCAGCACTTTATGGGAGAGTGGCCAGACGGAAACCACTACGGAGAAAAAGGCACATGACAGCATACCTGGAGTTTGCAAAAAGGCAGGTGAAAGACTCAGAGCATGAGGAGAAAAGAAGATTCTGGGGTCTGATGAGACGAATATTGAACTCTTTGGCATGAATGCAAAGCGCTACGTCTGGCGGAAACGGAACACAGCTCATCACCCATGTAACACCATCCGCACAGTGAAGCATGGTGGTGGCAGCATCATGCTATAGGGATGCTTTTCAGTGGCAGGAACTGGGACACTTGCAAGGATGGAAGGAACAATGAATGGAGCCAAATACAGGCAAACCCTTGAGGAGAACCTGCTTCAGAGTGCAAAAGACCTTAGACCATGGTTAAGATTTACATTCCAATGGGGCAATGACCCAAAGCATACAGGCAAAGCAACACTGGAATGGCTTCAGAACAAGAACGTGAAATTCTTTGAGTGGTCCATCAAAAGCACAGATTTGAATTTCATTGAGAATCTGTGGAAAGACTTGAAGATTGCTGTTCATCGATGCTCCCCATGGAAGGAAGAATGGGAGAAACTCCACAAATCCAGATGTGCAAAGCTGATACAGACATACCCAAGAAGACTATGCTGTAATCACTGCCAAAGGTGCTTCTACAAAGTATTGACTCAGGGGGCTGAATACTTATGTAAATTAGACATATATTTCTGTATTTCATTTTCAATAAATTGGTAAAAATTTCTAAAAACACGGTTTCACTTTGTAATTATGGGGTATTTTGTGTAGATCAGTGGCAAAATTTTTTGATTTAATCAATTATAAATCTTGGCTGCATCAACAAAATGTGAAAAAGTCAAGGGGTATGAATACTTTCTGAAGGCACTGTATCTCACGTGTGGTTGTCAGTTGGTGACAGTTTACGTAGAGAGGCAGGCTGGCTGTTACAGCTGCTTTTGTGAGACATATAAAAGCTGAGAGAGTGACAATAACACTGGAATAAAGAACCTGAGATTGGCAGGAAGAGTAATGAAGTGTACAGAACTGAGTGTGTAGGAGCTGTGAACATTTATTTCATGAAACCGGTCTGGCAGCTGAGGGAGTGTGTAGCATTGGGATTCTCATGTGTATACAATTTGTGAACATCTTTACAGCTGTGTAAGAACTCTGGGAAGGGTTTAAAACAACAAAGGGCTTACCTTGGGTAGCCTTTCATGGTTGCTTTATACAGCTTCTTCGGCTCGAAGAGCGTGGGAGGAGTCATATATATAATTTACATATAGATATATATATATATACACACACCATATTTTCTGGTGTATAAACCGCACTTTTTTAATCGCAAAAAAGGTAAAAGTTGGGGGTGTGGTTAACACATGGGTATAGAAAAAAAACAAAAAAAAACAATCAGTCTTAAAAATGATCAATGCTGAATTTCAATTATATTCCAAATGAACACTTTTGGAGCAGTCGGAATTGCTGTGAAGCTGAATTCCGCTGTTTAAATTATGAAAAAAAGATTGGTTCAGATAAAGAGTTTGTACAGCGTTTTATTAACAGTGTGCAGAAATACAATATATAAAAAAATAACGGAGACACCCAGAGTTTAGGAGCGTGGCATATATAGAGCCTCGCAACTCTGAAAACACCATTGAACACAAAAGAAGAAGAAGAAAAACACCTGGTCTCATCAAAAGAAGAATTATTCACAATAGACATAGTCCAATAATGGAGCACCCACCTCAAATAAGCTTACGTGGCAAGCTTCCCTCATATGTCGTGTTCAAGAGGAAGACTGCCCAAAGACAAGTTTCCAGCCGGCGTCATTGGTCGTGTGCAGCAGAAGGGGTGGATAGACGAAGGACTTGTAGTGGTGACTATCTTTTTACATGGATCATTTTCTACATGAACATCCGATGAAGGCAGAATTAATCCACAAAGCTTGTTCCTTACATGCTGACGCTATAGCGGGGTGTGGTTTAAAACTAGGAACAACCAATTAACCCCGAGTACTTTTCTATACGAGGGCAGGAAATGGATTTAAAAGGAAGAAGAAGAATCTCACAAGAGTGAGGAGCCACGTGGGACGGTGAAGCTTTAAGAAATACCAGTGCTGCTTGGTTCTTTTGGCTTCCTTTGGTTCTCTTCGTTCTTCCTGGTTCTCTGTTTTCCCTCGTTTCTATCAGCGGTTCCTAACTTGCTTCCCGCGGATTACTCGCGTCGACCAGACAAACTTTTTTTACTTCGCAGGCCTTTGTATTCGCCCCAGGTTTCGAGGAACATTAGCTGCATCACGGTGGAACCACCACAGACGAACTTTCCTATTTCCCAGACTTGGTATTTTCATCAGTTGAAAATCAACATTTCGTGACGTGTTTCCTGCCAGGATTTTCGACCCGGATTCCGAGGAGCATTGGCCACATGCATTTTGGTTGAACTTTCGCCATTACTCCCGTCGCTACGTTGGCCGAGCATTATGTTGACTGGGAGACTGCCGGCGTTCATCGGGAGGATGAGAAACGTCGACCTTCTGATGATCTGCGGCTGGATCGAGAGGACGACATCATTTGGGAGGATGAGACTGCAAATGATGGGGACAGCGACCGGGAGTTGCTCCACCCTGATTCAGACAAGGAGTTAGTTATGTGCAGTCTTCGACGAGGAAAGCATTGACGAGGATGTCTTCGGGTTTAGCTGAAAAACTTCATCAAACCCAAAGGGCCCTTTTCAGAGCCAAAAATCAACAATAAATATGTATGACACTGGTATGAATCCCTTTTCTTCCTTTTTCTGGGAACAAAATTTCCCTGAAATTTTTTTGACCGATTTCCCTGAAAATATCTGCTGTTCTTTCCTCCACTCCAATCGGTTCATCTGACCACATGCTTGTCAAAGTATACATCTCTCTGGCTCTTGTAAGAGAACCACCTCAGCACTGGCGAGTCTGGCATTTCACTCAGGCTGACTGGCAAGGACTTCAAAAGCAGCCATCAAACTTCTAGACTGGTCTCCCATCTATACTTTCTCCAACATCAACTCATCCTGGGAATTTTCAAATAAACTTGCTCTCTCTCATGCACAGTTTTATCCCCTCTCGTCTTCAGTTGTCCTACCCTTTTCTCCCACCCATGGTACACTGAAGCTTGTGGTGAAGCAGTTGTCCTGAAACAACTGGCCTTTGCCTCATGGAAAGCAAATGCAACTGAGAGTAATGTCAGTACCTTCCATAAAGCTCAGAACAAGTGTGTCTAACCTCAGGAGAGCGAGAAAACAACATCTTTCCAACCTCAAGTCTGAACTCTCAAACCTCTATCCCTCCTCCAAATCCTGGTGGCATCCAGATAAATCTGTTTCTGGTGTATGTTCCCCCTCAATCCCCTCCCTTACCTCAAATGGCTGCACAGCTGACACGGCACATGAAAAGGCTGAATGCTTAAACTCTGTGTTTGCTTCTAAATATTGTGTCCAAAACCCATCACTTTCTACACCCACCTTACTCAGTCACACCGACCTGTCCGTGGACACTGTGTCCTTATCCCAACAAAGTGGAGAGCTTGCTGTCAAACCTCAACTCAGATTCTGCAACTGGTCCAGACGGCATAAGCCCACGTGTCCTAAAAACCTGCTCTTCTGCTCTTGCTCACTCTCTCTCTGTTCTATTCACCCTCTCATTTGCTCAAGGTCATCTGCCATCTGCTTGGAAATCAGCAAACATTACCGCTCTGCATAAAAAAGGTGCAAAAAACAGATCCCTGCAACTACAGCCCAATCAGCCTTCCCCCAATCATCATCGCTTCTGACATTACCTCCTTTCTCTTCCCCAATGGCTTGATTCAGACCAGGTCACTCTTCCCTGGATATGCTGCTTCTGCTCTCCCAACAATAGATGGAGGTTCGCAATGCCAGACATGAAATCAGAGCCATCTCCCGAGACATTGTGCGTGCTTTCTATACGGTCTGGAACCATGCCCTGCTCACCAAACTCTCTTCCTATGGTATCCAAAGACATCTCCACTCATGGCTCACAGACTTCCTCTCCTGTTGCAGCCAACATGTGACTCGAAATGGAGTTCTCTCATCCCCTCTTCCTGTCCAGGCTGGAGTTCAAGGCACCGTTCTGGGCCCTGTTCTTTCTCTGGTTTTCATCAATGATCTCTCCAACTCTCTGGAAAATCCTCCTCATATCTTTGCTGATGACTCCACCCTCTGCCATACCATCTGTCATCCCTCACATCAGCAAGCAGCAGCTTCTTCGCTCTCTGCAGATCTGGATAAAGTCACAAACTGATCCAACACGTGAAACATGTCTTTCAATCCTGACAAATTTCACTATGTCTCTCTGAAAGGACCATCTGGAACCCCGCCCCCAACCCCATCGACTTTCTCAACAATCCTTTTAAAGAAGTCCTTTCATTCAAGCTTCTGGGTCTCACTATCTGCCATGATCTTTCCTGGGAAAAGCCAATTTCCAACCTGGCCTCCAAAGCCAGTCGCCGATGGGCATCCTCCATCGTACAAAGTCCTTCCTCGGCCCACCTGAGCTCCTGCTCATATACAAAGCTTTCGTCCACAGCCTGATTGAGTACTGCTCTCCCCTCTGGGCTGGTGCTCCCACTCTCACCTTTCTTGGCTTCACGTTGTGGAAACCAAGGCATTTAGGATCATTGGTATCTCCCGCGGTGAGGCTGAGTCTTTGGGCTTCTCACTCCCTCATCGCAGGCAGGTTGGTGGTCTTTCTGTCTTCTACGGTGTCACCCCCCCCTCACCTCGCTCTGTCTATGATACTTCATACCCCCACACTTTTATACCCCCACACTTCCACCAGCAACCCCCTTCTGGTGAAGCTTCCAAAATCACAAATCACTGCTCACCTTCACTCTTCCACTCCTCTTTTTTTCCCCACCTTCGGAATAAACTCCCACACTCTCTTCAATCCCACACTTCCCTACAGGACTTCAAACAAAATAGCTGTTCACCACCACCTCTTATCTTCCCCCATCCAAAACCACGATCTTTTCTACCCTGCAAATCCACCCAAACCCCTTCCTTCAAATTCCCTGCTTTCCTTCCTGAAAGTTCCCCGTCGTGTAAGGTCCTGAAAGTTCCTGTGGTTCCCATCTTGATTACCCTGTCTTCCCCGCCCATCCCTCCCAAGATTAAAATAAAAAAATTGTATACATTGTCGAGGCTCGTATGAGAACTAACCACAAACGTACAGCAAGAGGGGCATGAGACAAGAGGGGCGAGAGTGGGAAGGACAAAACAGTGGGGAACAGAGACATTAGGAGATCTGTGGAAGGGAGAGGGATGGGGCAGGGAGGGGAACACAAGGTATACAAGATGGACATTACAGGGACTTTCAGAAGGAAAGCAGGGAATTTGAAGGTGTTGGGTTTGGGGTGGATTAACGGGGTTAGAAAAGATCGAGGTTTTCGATGGGGGAAGATAAAAGGTGGTGGTGAACTGCTGTTTTGAAGGCCTGGAGGGAAGAATGGGATTGGAGAGACTGTGGGAGTTTATTCCAAAGGCAGGAAAAAAGAGGAATGAAAGAGTGAAGGTGAGCAGTGATTCGTGATTGTGGTAGTTTTACCAGAAAAAGGGTTGTTGTGACCTTGAGCACCCTGCAGAAATATGGTAGGGACATATCACAGACAGGGGGGGGGGCGAGACTGGAGAGGAGACGGTAGAGGACAGAAAGACCACCGACCTGCCTGCGGTGAGAGAGTGAGAGGCCCAAAGACTCAGCCTCATCGCTGGAGATACCAACGATTCTAAATGCCTTGGTTTCCACAGTGTGAAGCTGAGAAAGGTGAGAGGCAGGAGCACCAGCCCAGAGGGGAGAGCAGTACTCCATCACAGATTCTCTAATGTCTCTGTTCCCCATTGTTTTGTCCTTCCTCGTCTCCTGCCCCCCCCCCCCACCCCCTCTCCCTTGTTGTGAATTCTGTTTTAGCCTTCAAATGAGCCTCGACAATGAATACAACAACAAAAAAATCCTCTATAATATTAAAACAAACAAGAAAGAAAAATAAAAACTTCTTGGTATCGTCTCATCTAACTTTTTGAAAATGAGAATAAGACTGTTAGACAAAATTAAGCGGACATGGGAGTAAGCATGTTGTTACCTGGAGTTACTATGAGCTTGGAGGAGTTACTATGAGTACCTGCTAAATGAGGAGTTCCCTTGAAATTTCAATTTCAAGGGAACCTGCGACATGAAATTGAAACAGTGATATTCTGGAAGCAGTAGAGCCGGCGCAGGACCCACCACCTGAGATAAAGAATGAATGAGTGAAGAAAGCCATCGACGAAATGAAGAATGGTAAAGCGGTGCGCAGCACTGGTATTGTCGCAGAGATGCTGAATGCATCTGGCGATATTGGAGTGAATTTAATCACTAAATTGATAAATGCAATTATAAGGGAGACATCTATCCCAGATGACTGGTTGAAGAGTGTATTGGTGAATATTTATAAAGGGAAGGGAGATGCCTTAGTTTAGAGCAACTTTCAGGGTCTGAAGTTGCTGGACCATGGAATGAAAGTGGTAGAGAGAGTCATGGATCAATTGATAAGACAGTGTTAAAATACATGAAATGCAATTTGGTTTCATGCTAGGAAGGGGCACGAGAGGCAATTTTTATAGTGCGGCAATTACAGGAAAAATATCTGGGGAAGTATAAACAACTGTACTTTATATTTTGTGGATTTGGAGAAGGCGTTCGATAGGGTGCCTCAGGGAGTGGTGCAATGGTCCATGAGAAAGTTATGTGTGGAGAGTTGATTAGTTAGGGTAGTCATAGCAATGTATGATGGTCCAAAAACCTCTGTGAGCATAAATGGGGT
>CM068961.1:122454074-122494761 GCA_035128595.1 Eptatretus atami
CACACACACACACACACACACGCCATTTTTCCCTGCTGGAGCAGGGGTTAGTCTTGCGGGTTCCATTACAATCTTCTATCATGGTTCCCTTTTTGAGGCAATGTTTTTTTTTTAATTGCTGGATGCCCTTCCTGACGTGATAGGGCTGATGATGTAGATTAATCTGAAATGCCAGTACTTTGTTGCATTCATTTGTGTTACTGCAGACTAAATACTATGAATTGATATACAGCAACTGGCAGAGTACTTGTCCTACAGGTGATCTTGTTCCAAGCATGCAACACAATCTTCTGACGCATACCTTGATTTTGGCGGTGTGTAGGCAACAGCAAATAACCCAGGTTATGTGCATGAAGCAAAAATATACCCACTGCTTTCAATTCAAACACTTCTGTACTGGAAAAATGTGGGGACAGGAATACAGGACTGTAAAGGGTAGGGACTTGTAATATCCTCTCCCACCTGGAAGCAGCACTACACGATACACATTTACAGAGAATTTGCATCCTACCACACTCCCCATTCCCCACCCTACCCACCCAAGATCACCAGCAAAGATAAAAACACCCATGTGCACTAATTGGGGGCGTGCTGATCCTATGTAGCAAGTCTGGATGGAATCAGCTGCGAACTGTAGGAGTAGCACGACAAGCACTCAACCAAATACCGGTCCGTGAATTGCAGTAAGAATATATATAATGATGAATTTGTGTCCCAGTGTTGGTGCATATGAAATGATCGGTTTTATTTAAGCATCGTAAAGTGTGACGAGTGCGATGGAAAATGGAATGCGTTTGCCAATAAAATATGATCATGAGATACCGTGTTAATACTGGTTCAATGTCCAATAGTAGAAAGTATGTGGTCCTGTAATATGGGAAATTTCATCAGAGCATATGACAGGCTTCCCAAAGATACCACCTTCCTCTGCCTGGGTAACAACGTGGCTGAATAAACTTTGGAACCATTTTCGTTGGTGCCCTCTCTGCTGTCACCTCTGCTGCCAAGCTTTTTTTTTCTCTCGAGTAGTTTTGTCTACACAGTAATGGATCACCCATTTTAAAAGGTTTATCTCAAATCCTGTTAGAGATATTTAAAGTCAAACTTATAGAAACCTGCAGTGCGTTACAATATCTTTGACAAAAGTGTCAATTTCACAATTTTACTGAATTAAGTATGTACCATTCAAAGCCTTCAAGATTGTTTTGCCAGTAGTACCCAAGAAGGTCCACGATTGTCGAGAATACCGAGCCCCAAATCCATTTCTTGGGGAAAATACTGCACCGAGAAGTTGCAATCAAGGATCAAAATAACACTTTTTAGCTCAAAATGACCAACTTTCACCTCTCCGTATGAAATAACTGGCAGGATTTCAGAGTTCAACTTTTTACATGAGGTCAAGCATGTTGTCAGCTATCCGACATCATATAGAAATTGTATAATTGAGAGATGGGAGCGAAATCCATTTCCTGAGCATAACTTGTCATTTTAGGTAACAGCTCAGGAAGACACCCCAACTGGCAGGAAAGAAATGCTGCAACATTGAGTGAAGATGATCACTCGGTACCATTAAGTAGTGATTTGCATTGACCTTGCCTTCTAAAGGAATGACTGCACCCAAACCATGCCTGGAAAATGTGCCCCACATTATAGAACCACCAGAGCTCTTCACTGTTGGAACCAAGAACTCAGGATTGTAGAGTTCTTTACGTTGGCGCCACATGTGCACTCGTCTGTTTGTCGAGAACATGGCGAAGGATGATTCATCTGACCATATCACATTTCTCCACTGCTCAGTGGTCCATTGCCTGTGCTCTTTTCACCAATAGACTCGCAAATGTGCATTGCCAGGTGTGATGAGTGGTTTGTGCACTGCAACCTGACTATGGTATCCCGCTCTGTGGAGTGCTCAGCAGACCGTTTTTTTTTAATGAAACTGGCTGCTCGCACTCAAAGATAAAATTTAGTCAATTGATCTGCAGTTGCTCGCCTGCTTTGCCTTGCACTTTGAATTAATACACGGACATCACGATCCTGGAATATGTGCTGCCACCTACTGTTATTTGCCGATGATATCTTTCCCTTGGAGTTCCATGCCAATATCATCTTAGACACCATTGCTCATGGAACATCAGCAAGTTGAGCTGTCAGTCACTGAAGCTCCTGCCAAATGCAACCCAACAATCACACCTCTTTCAAGGTCATGTAGCTCTCCTCTTGCAGCCATGCCAGCCATAATTATAGGTAATCAGCCCTGTGCCACATTTTTATACATGACCCAAAGTATGCTGGGATGTTATTTGCTTAATTAACACATGGGCCACAGTGTTAATTGGAAGTCGTTACTTTCAATATACTCGCTGTTCCTCATTTACCAAGGTGTTTCCTGTTTTTTGTCCACTACCTGTAGTTAAATGAGTAATAAAAATTAAAAACTTTGTTATTTTTTTTTTAATGTAAAAGGATGTAGGGATGGTATGCCAAAAAGTAAGTAAACTAGGTATGGATACAAGAAATTATCGTGTGAACCCACCCATCCCTAGATCATTCTTTGAACAATGGATGTTCCGTGTCCATCCTTGCATCCATTTGTCATCGTAGTGTACATCGTTTCCATGTATGAATTTGACCAGTGCAATATAAAACAGATAAACACGTGCACGCATGCACAACAAGATGGCAGCGAGGGGGAGGCGGAGCGTTTTGCCGCCTTTCTCGTCGAGAACTGATTGGACCGAAGACCATGCCGAATAACATCTTCAATGGTAGTGAGGGTGGGACCGAGCTTCGGTGAGGTCAAGAACTGCGTTGAATATAATGGCTTCGGTGAGGCAGATGCGTTTAGGACGAGACTCAGCCGTGAAGCTTTGCGTGCTTTGTCCCTCCCATCGAGGACGATTCCCTTTTGCTGACTCCTTCCCATGGTGAGATTCCCGACCGCCATGGACAGATGGGACAGAGCTTCAGTGGGACCGCGTGCGGAAACAGCGACCGGTGGCAGTGGCACACCGTGTCTGGACGAGTGGGGATGCCCTCGGGCAAACCCCTGGAGGTGGAGGGGGAAACGCCACACGGATAAGGAGACGACTTGGTCCATGAGTCGTGGTTCCGTGCTGGGGTGAAGATGGGAGCTCCGGGACCAGGGAAGGCTCCATTCAGTCTTTGCGAATGAAGATGATGACCGGTGGCACATACACACATGAATTGTGACTATATATTTGTGACACACACACACACAGGCAACACACACACACAAACACACACACACACACACACACACACACACAAGGGCACTCAGTCAAGTGCATACCTTCACCCCGTAATGCCTGATCCACGAGAACATATCTGGCCCAATATATTTTTGAAATATCATGCTACATATCGTTTTTGAGCCCTATCTCTCAATAGTGAAGAATCACATTAAAAATTCCAGTAGTCGGATCCAGATTCGGATCTTCACGAAAATCAAATCAATTTGTCAGTCACACACCCAATATGTCCTCCAAGTTTCATCCGAATCTGTCCACAACTTTTTGAGATATCGTGCTACATATCGTTTTTGGCCCTATCTCTCAATGGTGAAGAATCACTTTTTTAAATTCTAGTAGTCGGATCCGATCTTCACCAAATGTAATGATTGTCCTTGTCACACACTGAACCTGTCCACAAAATTTCATCCAGATCCGTCCACAACTTTTTGAGATATCCTGTAAACAAACAAACAGAGACAAACAAACAAAAAGACAGAAAAGGGTGAAAAGCCAACCTCCTTCACCTTCAGTGGCGGAGATAATAAAGGAAGAATATCAGGCACAATATAAAGCAGAATGCATCTCTTCCACCCATCTTTGAATATGGATCATTTCTATTGCCTACTTTCCCATAATATATCTGGTAAAAAATCTCCTCCATAACTATCCAACATGCACACCTTATGTGTGTGGAACAAGCAATCCGGGCCAGAGGTTCACGGCCTTGCAACATCAGTCGTGCAGGTTTTGGATTAGTCACCAGTACCAGTGGCCAGTTGCCCAACCTCGAGTCAGCAAAGGTCATCAGGTCATGGTCAAATACCATGACACGGAATCTAAAACATATGAAGGTCAAGTTCAGAGATCAGTCAATGAACAGCATATTTTCTTAGATAAAGTGGGTTAATGTCTGAAGGGCTAGTTTAAACTCCTTTCTGGTGTTCCCCTAGCTGCAATATGCGTCTCATCACTGATCTCATCGGTTAAACTTATTCAATGTGCTCTGGTCTTTACGATCCATCTTCCCATCTACAAGAGATCTGCCCATCTATCTTTTCTCCCACCTGACTGTCTGGTCCTACTCTTTGCTCCAGGCTTTCAAGACAACCATTTCAACACTCCATATTAGATCATCCATGTTAAATCATCATTTAATTTGGATCCAATGCTTTGTAGGTTGGGTTCATCGGTCACCATTAGTGTGCCACCAATAGTGGGTGATGAGACAAACATGCTGTACCTGAAAACAATATCGACAATTTTAGTGCAATCACAAGCTCTTACATACACAGAGAAACACTTTTAGCAAAATTTCACAACCGTGCATCACTCGATGTCATACTACGTCCAAACCTGCGGTTGGTCTTCCAGTCACCGAGCTCCAGCTCCAGCAAACCAGAAGCATGCCTTGCATACATTGTTGGGAACACTCCACCCAGTGTGTGTAAATGCCCACACAGGTACGCTGTACCTGAGCTGGAAAGCCATTTGAGCATAGGAGTAAAAACAATGGTCAATAACACAGACAGGCTTTTCAAGAGAGGGGGGAAAAAAAGTGCTAAAGATTAAACAAAACAACAGTTGCTTTGTTTGGAATCATAAATATTATTACAGCACTTATATCGTACATTTCACAATTCTAAATATTTCAAGACAGTTTACAAAGAAAAAGATGAAGTAAGAGAATGGGGACATTGTAAAAAGATAAAACTTTTTAAAGCTTTATTTAAAAGGGGTTTTAATATTAAACTGAGAAAGCATCTCAAAATGCAAAGCCCATCCACATCCCCATTGTACGCAAACTAAATGACAGAAACAGTTAATTTAAATAAAAATTAAAAAAAAATTTTTTTTTTAACTTTCATTTATCACTCTTCTCCATATTCTCAAAATACAGGTTTGTTGAAAATTTTATGACAAAAGCTCAAATTCTTTAAAAAACCAAAAAGGTTGTGCCTTGGACAGACAAAGACATGCAATTGCAAAACCCTGTCTCTGTGTGGGCGGACAGGCTAATAATGCAGGATCAAGGCTAACTTTATAGCTCGTTATGATCCCAGGTTAAAAACCCAAATACCTAATACTGTGTTAATTTCTCTATTGTCTACCAAAAGTACTTTTAATTTAGACACAAGTTCCAAATCTCCTCTAATAGCACAAGATGACTGCATTAAAAAAAAAGTTATTAGCGATCACAAGAAGCATGTGTTGCAGGGAAACGAGACAAAATGATGCGTCATAACTTCCTTTTGTAAATGTCCATCTGTTTTCCATCAAGACAGTCTAATAAATGTAATTACAGTATACCAAATGCAAACATGCATACCAGTGAAGGGAGTAATGTTTAGTCCTGCACAACTTAGCCAATGCAACCAAGAGACAGGGATAGAACATGAGAGGATAAGCCCAGATGTCTGATAAATGGAAACCTGGAGGTACAAATAACCAACACCAACGGCAATGCAGAGCCAGAGCAAGGGGCGTGACTTTTTGAGGAGCGCTCAACAGCCAGAGTTACTCTTCTGTGTATACCTCAATCGCAAACAGAATAGGCCATGGTATAAGTAGTTATCTCGAATTGTTTGCATGCATGACAAAAGCAAAATGCCATTCTATAGGCCCATATAATGACAGATGATTTGCCTGCTGTCTTGATCTTCGAGCTCATAACGGTGTACAAGTAAAAAAATAAATAATGGATAAAAATGTGAATCAACATTGGCCAACGAGAAGACATTGTACAATGCATTGCCACTCCCACACAACTGATATCCATTCGCTTTGAGGTATTGATGTGTAAAATGAATAATTTAAAGAATATATATATATAATTATATATATATATATATATATATATATATATATTATATATATATATGTCGGCTGGACACGAACCGCTTAAGCGGTCCGTTCCGTTCTGCAGTGATAACCGAGCGGGTATTATCGCCCGACCTCGCTGGATCCGATTCTATTTAACGGGTGTTGAAAACCCAGCTATTTATTCCGCGATGCAAGATGGCATTTTCAATAGGGAGAAGACGCAACGAACGGGGTACATTTCAACAAGCACATTTATTATTGCAATACGTATGCAGGCAAAGCAATGAAACACAGTCATACACGTATTCAAAGAAACAAAAGCAATCACGGGACGGGGAACAAAGACACAAGCAAGGGAAAGCACTACGACCGAATATTATTATTATTTCACAGGCACTTAACAGCTTTTACTTATGGACACGGCGCCACAACATGCACTCAAAAGAAAAGAAAAGGAAAAGACCACCCCCATAGACAGGGGGGTCAGACTGGGCCCGTGGGCTTTATGGCGTGGGACTTGGCTGACCGAATGGGCCCACGAGACCGACGCTGGTTACCTGCACCTCGTGGTGGAGGTCGGCGAGCTCTCTCCGGCACTCTCCTCTCGTGCGCGCCTCGACCCTGGACCACCGCACACAACCCTCACGACTTGGCACCCAGAGGGAAGGCACCCGGAGCTCGAACCACCACGAAGCGGCAGCAATCACCCGACCAAGAAAAGGCTCGACGACAAAAACACAACGAGCTCACGAGCTCGACGAGGAGCCACCACGAAGAAAACCACGCACGAAGCAAACCACACGAGCCCCTAGCTGCCAGTCGACGAGAACACACGAGCTCTGCTGCCACCACAAAGAAGAAAAACCACGCGAGCTGAAACACGAGCTCTGACGACAAAAGGGCTCGACGACCAAAGACACGAACTGCGAGCTGCCACGAAGAAGACGAGCCACCACGAAGAGAAAAACACGCGAGCTGCCAGACCTGGCGTCCTGCACGCCTTATATCCCCGGGGTCCAACCCCTTGTCCTCTCCGTTTTCTGCTCCGCCCCCTTCCAGTTCCTGCGAGAAGCTTCCCGAAAAGGGGCGTTCCTCCGTTCCAGCGCCTCATTCCACCAACCGACCAATGGCGAAGATCTGCCTCGCCCTTTCCCCTGGGGTCCAACCCTTGCTCCTCCCCGTTTTCTGCTCCGCCCCCCTTCCAGTTCCTGCGAGAAGCTTCCCGAAAAGGGGCGTTCCTCCGTTCCCAGCGCCTCATTCCACGAACCGACAATGGCGAACGATCTGCCTCCCTTTCCCTGGGGTCCAACCCCTTGCTCCTCCCCGTTTTTCTGCTCCGCCCCCCTTCCAGTTCCGCGAGAAGCTTCCCAAAAAGAGGCGTTCCTCCGTTCCCAGCGCCTCATTCCACGAACCGACCAATGGCGAACGATCTGCCTCGCCCTCCCCACACCATGTGCGGAGAAAACAGGCGGGAATATTAGGCGGGAAAATCCGCGCGCCTCAAGTTCCTTCCTTTTGCTCGCGTTTATTGATTGAATGCGGAGAGATGGTTGTAATGTGTCCGTGGAGAAGAAGAGATTGATAGCTGGCGTAGCGGCGAAGGTGGTTAGGTGGTTGGAGATGTGGTTGGTTCAAAATAACGATAGAAAAGAAAAACCTACCTCAAAGGATCACAGCCCTGTGACACGAATAATTCCCATTAAACAACGGTGGGGAAATCTAACTAAACACAGACTTATCAGAATAACTGAACTAAGGACCTTTATGGTGTTCTGCGAATTCCACAGCCGTAACAATATATATATATAATATATATATATATATATAATATATATTAATATATATATTATATATTATATATTATGTAGGGTGGATATACTGATTCTGGCTCACTTTTCCCCATGTAAATGAATGGGGGATTTTCAGCGATTCACTTTTTTTTCCCTTAAATATACCCCTTTTATCCCAGGGTATATTTATTTGTCTCCCCTTTTAACCTAGGGACACTCATTTTCAATAACCAATGCATATTGTTTAGCTCACTCATTGAACCTATAAAGATTTGTTCATTCTCATATTCCTTCAATAGTTTAATTTCTTGCACAATAATCCCATCTAAAATATTTAAAAACAAAACATTTGAATCTTTATATTTTTCAAGATACCCCTTTTGTGCCATTACGAAATGATATACTTCTCTAATGATCTCATCTGACCACCTCCTGAGCCTCAGATTATTTTTGCATAAGCCCGCCCACTTTTCATAAGCACGCCCACTTTTTCATAAGCCCCGCCCACTTTTCCTAAGCCCGCCCACTTTTTCATAAGCCCCGCCCACTTTTCCTAAGCCCGCCCACTTTCATAAGCCCACCCCTTTCTTGAGGTGTTTCATAAGCCACGCCCACTTTTGCTAAGCCCGCCACTTTTCCTAAGCCCCGCCACTTTTTCATAAGCCGCCCACTTTCATAAGCCCACCACTTTCTTGAGGTGTTTCATAAGCCACGCCCACTTTTGCTAAGCCTCGCCCACTTTCATAGCCCCCCATTTTCGTGAGGTATTTCATAAGCCACGCCCACTTTCCCTAAGCCCGCCCACTTCTTGAGGTGTTTCCATAAGCACGCCCACTTTTGCTAAGCCTCGCCCACTTTTCATAAGCCCCGCCCACTTTTCGTGAGGTATTTTCATAAGCCACGCCCACTTTCCCTACGCCCCCCTTTTCTTAGCCCCACCTACTCTTACATCATTTCCAGTTCATCTCTGACTCACAAAGAAATCACTAGAAAATTACAATGTTATGGTTTTGAAAATTTCCGAACGAAGGCATGCCTGGCTTGCCAGGGAATTTCCACAGGAAACCACGCCACCAGTCTTTCTCATAAAAGCCTCAGGCCAGGCTCCATTTAAACATATTTTTACTTTTACTGAGAATGGACTACTGTGCTGAGCTTGCCGGAACTCTATGACTTGTATGGAACTAACTTACAAGTTGAAGAATTGATCAAACCTATTATCTGTGAGGTAAGATCTAATTTCCTATTTTCAGTTCCTTTTAAACATTGACTCATTTAATAATTAAATAACTTAATTAATACATTATATTTCTCTCACAGGAAATTGTATCTGAAAATACCGATTTTGCCACAACTTTGGCGAAATTGATGACTTGGTAAGACTTGTGAGCGACCAAGACCCACAGAACGAGCGAGACCTTGAGTGGGATGATTGGGTTCCTTGGAGATTTGACTACTTGTATGGAACTAAACTACAACTTGATCAATTGGATTCAAAACTCTTATCTGTTGAGGTAAGATTTTTTTTCCTATTTCAGTTTGATTTAAGCATAGACTCATTTAATAATTATCACTTAATTAATACATTATTATTTTCTCTCACAGGAAATTGTATCTGAAATACGAAATGAAATACTGCTTTGCCACAACTTGGGGCGAAATTGTTGGCTTGGTTAAGACCTCATGAGCGACCAAGACCCACAGAACGAGTTCGTCCTTGATGACCAACAAAAGGTTATACCTTGGAGACCAGCAAAATCCTGAAAAAGAGTTTTACAACAATAGTACTCATTGCGAGTTATCAAGAACATACCCACTGAACAAGTTATACCTTGATGAGCCAGAATACAAGTTTTACCTTGAGACTCACAAATTTCAGACATTTTGAAATGGAGTTTTCCTGATGATCCACGTTATACTATGTGAGATCTATCACTGAACCCATCAAAATTGGAAAAATGGAGATTTCCTTGATGATCCACAGTTATACTATGTGAGATCTATCACTGAAAACTCAAAATTGGAAAAAATGGAGATTTCCTTGATGATCCACAGTTATACTATGTGAGATCTATCACTGAAACCCATCAAAATTGGAAAATGGAGTTTTCCTTGATGATCCACAATTATACTATGTGATCTATCACTGAAACCCATCAAAATTGGAAAAATGGAGATTTCCTTGATGATCCACAGTTATACTATGTGAGATCTATCACTGAAACCCAAATATTTCTGGAATTGTGATTCACCTTGGAGTCTTGGATAGATGGTTATATTTTGGAGACTTGAAATGTGGGTTCTGGCTTGATAACTCACAATGTGTACGTATCTTGGAAACTCAACAGGAATGTGGTTATACCTTGGAGACTTGGAAAGTTGGGTTTATTTGGAGACTTGAAATGCTACCACTCTTTGGATCTAAACCTATCAAGAAAGTTTGACTCCCCTTTCTACATCATCAACCTGAAGGCTGAAAAGACAGAATTGGAAGAAGAGAAAAAAACAATAAAAATATATATTGTTATGTTCTGGGAAGAAAGTGCAGACTTACTCCCCCTTTCTACATCATCAAAACCTGAAAGCCTGAAAAGACAGAATTGAAGAAGAGAAAAACGAAAAAATATATAGGTGGAAATCTCATTTTGAAAAAGACATTGTGTTGGGGGTGGACACACATACACACACAAACAAACAAAAGTTAAGCCTTGACTATTCAGTTGAGGATTCTGTGTTGGGTTCACAGATCTAAGAACGTCCCCCACTGCACACACAAAACAAACAAAAGTTAAGCCTTGACTATTCAGTTGAGATTCTGTGTTTGGGTTCACAGATCTAAGAACGTCCCCCACTGCACACACACAAACAAACAAAAGTAAGCCTTGACTATTCAGTTGAGGATTCTGTGTTTGGGGTTCAACAGATCTCAGAACGTCCCACTGCACACACACAACAAACAAAGTTAAGCCTTGACTATTCGGTTGAGGATTCTGTGTTTGGGGTTACAGATCTAAGAACGTCCCCCTTCACACATATTATATACTGTTATACACCTCGAGTGTCCACAACGGTGTATAGTAGGAGGGAGTGAAGCGCCAACCATTGCTCCATGGTATTATCTTGCTTAGTTTTGTCTTTTGTAATTCCTGTGAATAAAATGAACTAAATCTCTTCCCTTCTAAATCATATATCTTATAAGTCCAAGGAACCGTATCTATTACAGAAACAATTTTAAAAAGTTCTTTCGTCCATCGTTCAGTAAACCTTTTTCAAAATGAGATTTCCACCTGTATATTCTTACGATATCACCAACTTTGAACTTAGGTTTTCTGACATTAACTCTCTTTTCATATTTTAATTTTGTAAATGTTTCTGATGGTTTCATATTTGTTGACGTATGAATCGTGTTATTAACTTATCCACAATATCCTGAATAAAAGATAACCATGTTGTGAACCGAGTTGTGTGAATTTTTATATAGTCTCTCTTTTAAGGTACGATTAAAACGTTCAACAACAACAGCCTTCCTTCATTAAAGGTACTGTATAATGTAATATGTTATTTTTTAGAAAATTCATAAATGTCTTGTTATAAAACTCTCTACCCTCATCAGTCCACAATTTTTTAGGTTTTCTCTTACTTCTATTAAATATCTGTGAAAGGCTAACATAAGAGTATTACCTGTTTTGTTTTTATGGTAAACCATGCGTATCTACTCCTCAAATCAATAACGGTTAAAGCATACTTGTACCCTTTATCATATTGAGTTCAATCAAATCAGGGACACAGATATAATCAACTTCCTTGGAATAAACCTTCCTTCTACGTAAACTTTGTGAATATTGGTTATGTAATTATCAGCTAATTGCTCTTCATTTTAATGACATCATTAGAGTCTATAAGTTTTTGAATTTCCAAGTCCAAGTTTCAATTTAGCACTGATCATCTTCTCACGATGAACCGATCAACTTTTCTCTCAAGGTTGGATTTTGTATCAGAGACAAATTATACAACATTTCTCTATCGGCTTCATGCTTTTCTTCTAAGTTGTGGTATTCCCATAATCAATATCGTGTCTCATGCACACTTCATCAACCCTATTGATAGGTTTACTCCATGGTTTAGGATTGTCTGCCTCATCTAATCTTTTATCCAAGTTTGTGCCTGGACCACAGAAAGAATACCCTGGTAGATGTAATTCCCCTGGTATTCCAGTGTTGTAAATTTACTTCCTGTAAAAACTTTTGTATATTCCTCGAGTTTGTGTTTGGAGATAAATTGATTTTTTTTTGAACCACACACCGAACATATACCTTTTTGTATAACCCTGGTTATTTTACTTTAATATATGAAATATTTTTAGTATTAGTTTTATTTTACATTTGAGACAATAACTCATTTATTTATGAGAAAATTCCTCAGAGTGCAAAAACCTTTTTAGTTTCCAACATGCACATTTGAATCTTAATTTTTAAAACATAAAGAATCCTTAGAAATGCCTTCACTCTCTCTCCATTTATTTCAAGAAAAAACTTGAATTAAATGAATAGCTTTGACGATGTCAATGTCTGAAGAAAATATTGCAATAGACTTGTCAATTCTTTGTTTTCCTCGCGTGGGTTGAGTTATTTTCTGTAATACCACTAATTTTTTGAATTCACTGGTTTCCATATTTTGATATTTATTTTGTCTCCTCTTTCCTCCTCTCTCCCTCTTCTCTCTTCTCTCTTTCTCCCTCTCTTTCTCTCTCTTTCTCTCTTTCCTCCTTCTTCTTCTCTTCTATCTCTCCTCTCCTCCTCTCTCCTTCTCTCTTCTCTTTTCCTCTTTCTTTTTCTCTCTCCTCTTCTCCTTTTCCCCTCTCCTCTCTTCTTCAACTCCTTCTCGTCCCTTACTATCCTTGATCACTTACACCATAGAATACATAATTATTTCATCAGGATTTCTTGTTATTCTGTATCCAAAATAATTTTTTACAAACAGGAAACAATAAAATTTCTTTTGAATTTCTAAAGAGCTTACTTTTCTTAACTTTATAATTTTTATTATTTAACATTTTAGTTAATCCAAAGTTGTCGTTTATCAACATCAGCATAAAGCCACATCTTTTATTGAAATACATCATTCTTATGTTGTAGAACATATTTATTAAAAACGAATCCTTTTCTTGAAGGTATGCTTGGACACAGAAATGATAATTTTCTTGAAGCCTTCTTGCCGTCATTTATGTATTAGAAATATATGTTAGAATAATATTAATGACGAAACACCTCCCCATCTTCCATAGTTAAATCATTTTGTTTTCCCTACTTATTACATATAATCCTGTTTTTTCTGTTTTTCATGATATAAACGAGCAAAACCATTATTATATTTACCCTTATTAAATTCTTTTATTTGTTGTTTACTAATCGTGGCCACAAAATCATTCTCGATACCAAGTGGATAATATGTCTTTCCTTACGGAGACTGATTTAATTGCTCCAGTCTTCGAGTTAATTTTAAATGACCAATTATTACTAATCATTCATATCAACCCCTTTTTCTATTTCATACAAATCATACGCCCTTCTTTTATAAAAATTTATTTTAATTCGAACTGTGAATTCTGTATGACCTGGAGATAAAATCAACACTTTCTGTATCTTTGGATACACAGCCGTTTTATTTAAGATATTATATTGTGATATAATCGGCGCTAATCCACAAGTCATTCGCGTCAGTCGGTTGGATAATTTTTTAATTTATAAGCATTTTTCATATTTAATATTTTTGTTATATTATATTTATGTCGTTCAGTCTGTGCCTTGTGTGTAATAATTTTGATAAATATATCCAGTTCTTGAGATACACCAAAGATAGAACCATCTTCCAACATAAGTCATTTATTATAGATTAAAATATATGCATAAAATTTTTATTTTTGTTGAGTTGAAATAACACATATAAGCATAATTGACCAACAAACTTGGATTTATCTGGACTTGAAATGTTTGATAAACACCATTCTGTAAGAATTTATAACTTCAACAGTGTGTGAAGACCAAACTATCAAAATAATATTTGTCTTGATATTAAAAATACACCAATGAGACCGTTCCTTTATTATCTTAAGTCATAATATATTCTTTGTATGTTTGGCACGTTTGTTAATTTCACTCTCATCAAATAACCACATTATGAATTTTTAATTTCTTACAATATTTGACAAGTTGTAAATTGATGTTGTCTTTCTCATTCTTTAAACCACTCATCATGCTCATTTATTTATTGAAAGATATATCCATTCCCTTTAGTAATTTAACCTGCTTGTGCGATAGAAGAAAGCATATCTCCAACTAACATCTCGCTTTATCAGGCAGACCTTCAAGTTTTTCAGCAAATCTACAATTACACACACTTCCACTAATTTGTTTCTCCAACTCTTTGTTATGTATTTCCAATTCTTTTTGAGCTCTGGAGTTGAGCCTTCTTTCAGTTGGCAGTTTCACCGTGTTGAAATACCACCCGTCAATGCTCCAACCGATTAACCAGCAAATAAAGGAATTAGAAATGGAGAAATCCTCCACTTCGTCTCTTATTGAATATTTTTTCAACATTGGTTTTGTCATTTTAATTTTAAGTGCCAGTATCATTCAAGATTTAACCTGTTCTCTTGTGAGCAAAACATCAATTCTTACTGCTCCTTTTCTCTGAATGTATTAACGTTAATCGTACAAGGCTTTTTGATTTGAACAAGTGATAGTTATGAAGATTGATTTGATTAACATATACCCAGTTGGTACTTGCCACTCATTTATTTAACAAAAATTACGTGAGACTAATCATAACACCATTATCTGTAGTTAATCTGCACATTTTTTCTCAAAAGCAACAACATATGTATCAACTTCTTCACTCTCTCCTCTTTCAATGTATGGGAAGTATCCACTCGATTAGACTTTATAGTTTCCTTTTGAGCGCTCAGGTCAAACGCATAGATTGTATCAACTTTTAAATGCTGTCATATCCAAAAATGTTGCTTTATTTCCATTACTTTCACACACCTTTTGGTAAGACTTGTATGCTTCAGCAAAATCATTTTTTTCCCAAATTATTTCCATCTATTCGTGGATAAAATGTTCCATCAGAGACCGAAGTTGTTTCACCTTAGGATTATCACTCAATGCATTATTTCTTATCAGTCGCAGTATCACATCTGGCTTTTTAAATGATCCACAGATATCGTGGCTTTCCTTCAGACACACGCAAATTCACGTGTAAGTGGTTTGGTTGAGTTTAACGTGTTTGACATTTCGTTTGAGTATGATACACGAGTGGTTTCTTTGAGTTAAGTTCTATTCACACTCTTCTGTTTAAGATTAGGAGTATATTCAACTAATATACCAACTCATTATCATTAAAATTTATTCTGATCACAAAAGCACTAGCACACAAAAAGTAATCTATTTTTATTATCATTCCTTTGTAGTTGAAATCTATTTTAAGACTACAGAACTTTATCATGATACAAAATCCAAAATTTAAGAGGAACTTGCACAGTAACTATTACCTGCTTTTGTATCATCATTATACATTCTTTCCTTTGATTATATCCAGGGTCGTGTTGTTCCGTTGATATCAGGAATAAAACCTTCGACAGCCCTTTCCCATTCTATCACGAATGAATATAGTGTAAATTTCATCATTTCAGATACGCAGAACATAATCAACCGCTTCAACTTCTGTGTCCATTACAAACGAACACTTCAAAATTTCAGAAGAATCATTTACGAGTGTGCGTTTGTGTTACCAGCCTTAGTGAATGTAATTTACACACCAAAAATTTCGGATAGTTCAAATAGTTTGTTGATTATTTATTTCAAACTTTTTTACATTGTTCCAGTCTGTTCCGTTATTGCATTTACCTTAGTTCTCTTTTTAGTGGAGTTTGAGATAATATAGTTCCATCAATCATAGATACTTCAATTGCTTCCATACTTGTATTATTTAGGAAAAAGATGTTAAAACTTTGAAACCCTGATCCAAGTTATTCGAATTATTTCTGTCGTTGGGAGACAACTGAAGTTTTGCCTTTCTTAATTTTTTTATTGCTTGTAATTTATGAGATTCCTTTTGGGCATCTTTTATACTCTTTATAGCACCTGCTCATTTCCCAAGCAGAAGCAGTTGAACCAATTAGGTCTTTATGTTTAAAGAGTTGAACCGATACCTTAGAGTATCAATTATCCATCTCCTCGAAATTGATGTCCGACACCCTTTGTCTCATGGTTTAAGTATCCTCTACCAAGATACATCCTTCGCCTTGTGTATGGGGAAAGAACCCATCCCAGTAATATTTTATATTTTCCAATCGTGTTTCCTCAAATAACATCGTATTTTTATTGGAAAACTTCACGTAGGTGACTTCTGATGGATATAACTTCTCCATAAAAGAATATCATACATTATCTTGGCGGTTATCTCTAAAATTTACTCTGTGTATGGTTTTTCCTGAACGAGGAGATAAACAAATTTTTGGGTTCCAATATTGAATTTATAACCAATTGGGTTGAGTATGCGCTGAATGAAAATTGTATTGTTTTTATTCCATCATTAAGCACCATCAATCAAATTCACAGTGAATTAATACGAATTTATTCCTGAGGATATTTGAATGACATTATCTGTAAAACGTCCATTAGTTCAATCTTTTGAGGAGAACCCAATAACTCTCTAAATGAATTATCAATTGTGAAATCAACCTTGTAGTTATTTTTAAAGTTTAATCGTTGATTTGAAGTATGTTTTGAATGTCTATGACAATATTTTTTGTTCATCACCTGTTCTTTCATAAGAGCAATTTCGGAAGATATTTGAGAATCTCATATGCTCGGTGAGACTGTTATCGTTTTGATCCACTTCCCGGATGTTAACTAAACTTGTCATTTTTATCATTATATTAATAAGTATTATAAGTTTCATGATAAAGATGCCTCATATTCGTTGTTGTGTCCAGTTGTAGTGGGTATGGGAATGAAGATGTGTGCTTGTTGTGAATTGAAACTAAGGATTGTGTTTCATCTTATTTTAATATGAGATAAAATGTCTTTATATTGATGTATTAATTATTTCATGTTCATAACTGGTCTAAAATGGCTGATGCTTATTAAAAATTGTTATTTCCAGCCTTTTACTGCCTAACAACATAACAGTCTATTAACTAATTGTGATGGTCATTTGGAAGAAAACTAACACCTGAACCAAGGATACTTAAAGCCTGAATAATGTGTTTCTCCTTCTCATTCTTCCTACTTTTACCAGAAGAATAACTATATCAACAGAGTTCAGCGATCATATATAACTTTTCATCATTATTTCTCATATCCAATGTTATCAATATACTTGATTCATCCTCACAGTTGAACTTGTTCCATCTTTGTGAGAAGAAACATTAATCTCGGAGTTAGTTTAACAGGGGGTCGAGCAAATTCAGAACCTTAATTCTTCATTAAATATCAATCCTTTTCTTGAACAAGATGAAATATTGCTGATTGTTCTGTTGAATGAGCCTGCTTGGTTTTTGAATCCGCTGAATATTCATTGTTTTGAAGAGCATTCACAATATAATCAGGGGGTCGATTCACTCTTCCAGTGTTGAAATAATCCTTATCATCATATTCTAATTCTCCTATATGCTCTAATTCTTCCTCCGCTTTTGACTGAAATCTCTTAACCTTGGAGCTTTCTCGGAGTATATTTTATTGTAGAACTGTGGAAACATCTATAATTTTTTCTTGGGAAGTTTTTAAAAGTGGTTTAAAAATTTCTCTTGTTTTCTTTCAAATGCTTCTTCACCGTTAGTTTTGTCTGCGTTTCTTCTTTATGTCTTCCTGTTGTTTTGCAACTTTTGAAACCAACTCTTGATGTTCCCTAAATCTTCTTGCTCTTTCTTTCTTTCGATCCATTTATTTATTGAAAAATATCATTTAAATTCTCACTGTTTCACCACAATATATTTATATTTTTAGTCGTGTGTTTCATGTAATCCCAAATTCCTTTTTACTAATAATGTAGAAATTGTCTCTCCAAAATTGTTAATATCTATTGAATTTAACTTGAATAATAAAATATATTAGCATTGTTTCGTGGACGAGAGGAAGTTGAAAGTACGATTGACTAAGATAAATACAATTACAAGAAGAATGTCTCCCTCTTGTGTAGTAGCTTCATTACCGTTTGGTTTCTCTCATTAACACAATCATCAAAGATAACGAGGTTCTTTTTGGATTTATCCAAATCTTGGGGAGACGGTATATCATCCGTATTATCACTAAGAATACAAGTTATCGTTGATTTCTTTACATCTCTGTGTATCACAAAATAGTTTGTATTATATCTTCAATATTATAATCATTTAGGTTTTTTTAAGTTTAAATAAACCGATTATATCTTCTTTTGAAGTCCAGCATTAAAACCTTGTGAGATAGTTGATATTTCTGGTTGAAAACTCGACTTGTGAAAATTATTAAATTATCATAATCTAAAAAGTTTGGAGTGAGGAGCATCTTTAAAGTAAGCAGGTTTTTCCACATCCACTTGAACCAACTATGAGGCATCTTAATGAATTTGGGAGATTTTTATGATTGTTAAATTTTATATTATTCCCAAATGGGTAAAAAATCATTCATTTATATATTTGGAAAAAGGTTATTTAATTTATCATTGGCTTTTTTAGAAATCTTGTTTTTTATCCTAAGTTCAGTTTATTTCAAGAATCCATTATTTTATTTATGCAATATCTGTGTTGATATTTCCCTGAATCACATCCATGAATAATATCATACCAATCCTTTGACATTTCTAATACGTTCAGTTTCTTCCCTGTAAGAAAGGTGTGTTATCACCCTCATACTTTACATTCATTTCTCTAATCAATCTTGTAAAGTAATTCATTTTTGTGTAAATCTAAAAGAATTATTTCCTTTTTATATTTTTTATTATCATTAATTAGAAGATGATCACAGAATATACATTGTTATAGGCTTTTGACTCTGTGTTTAATCCCCGTCTTTCACACAGCAGGACATTCTCAAATTTGTCATATGGAGAATCAGGGATTCAAGAGGCTCAAAATCGAGTAAACTATTCATATTTATAAAGTAAAACTTTACTTAAACTGAATTCATCTCGATTCATCTTCGATACTTTCAGAATCATCTATACTTTATAACTATCGTTTGAACACAAATCTCGGTATCATAACCATCGTTTGAATGCAAAACTCTCGGTATCATAATCACTCTCATATCTTCAAAATCTTCAGTTGAATATTTACTCATATTTAATTAGTAGAAAAAACATTACCATCGATATCTATATACTTTTTTCATTAACAGATTCAACTGCTACATTTTTTATATTAAAGGTAATTTTAAAATGATCCTTAACTACAATTGAACGAAATGTCATTTCACCTGATACGTTAACATCCTTTATTTTCTAGGATTTATATCTTTGAGTTGTTGAAAAAAATACAATTTCTCCTTGCATATTACAGATGTCTTATCTTTTCTTTCTAAAGCTTCATCCAGAAGGTTTTATTTTTTGATACTTTTTCTTGTTTCATTGCTTTTTCTAGTTTGAATTTATTGCAGAAGGAGAGGAGAAACTTTTGTTAGAGCTACTTTAATTGATGTTCTTCCAGTATACTAAAAGCCCTTCCACTGAAGTAAATTGAAGAACTCATACATTCGCCATAATTGTTTTTATCCATAGTTGTTTATTTTATCTTTGTTCAATTTTACATCCTTGACATATTTTCAGTATCTTTACAAATGAAGAGATTGATTTGAAACTTTGTCTTTTGTGTCTTGAAACATTGTATTTATTAAGTGAAAAATGGAGATAAAGGTTTTTTAAGTACGATTCACCTGTAAAATGAACGAAATTTCATTCAAGAAAATTTTAGTTTAAGCCAGATTCACCTGTAAATAAACGAATTTCATCAAGAAATTTAGTTTAAGCAGAGATTCCTGTAAAATCAACGAAATTTTTAAGAAAATTTAGTTTACAGCAGATTCACCTGTAAAATAACGAAATTTTCATCAAGAATTTATTTAAGAGATTACTGTAAAATCAACGAAATTTCATCAAGAAATTTTAGTTTAAGCACAGATTCACCTGTAAAATAAACGAAATTTTCATCAAGAAATTTTAGTTTAAGCAGAGATTCACCTGTAAATCAACGAAATTTTCATCAAGAAAATTTTAGTTTAAGCCAGATTCACTGTAATAAACGACATTTTCAAAGAAAATTTTAGTTAAGCAGAGATTCACCTGTAAAATCAACGAAATTTTCATCAAGAAATTTTAGTTTAAGCAAGATTCACCTGTAAAATAAAGAAATTTTCATCAAGAAATTTTAGTTCAGCAAAGTTTATTATATTAAATATGGTGAATACAACGTACTGCGATGTTTGTAATCACGAATATAAAATTATAGAAACACCTCCGAACCAACAAACACACATTTAATCTATTTCATAAAATATCTCTCTTGAGTTGGAAAGAAAACATTGTGATATCTGCTCAAAGGATGTTTTGAAGAGTAGTTATAATAGACATCTTCAATCACAAAAACACAAGAAAAATGAGTTTAAAGTAAAGGGAGACTATCATATTGAAAACACTGATGGGGATTTAAAGGGCATATAAAAATAAGGATTTTTCAATTTGGAGAACCCGGTCCATCATCAATAGCTGAATCAATTGAAATAGTGAAACCTGATGTTGAAAAAGTTATTAAAAAGACATTAAAAGAAATGAAAACTTTAAAGTTTTATGGGAGTGAAATGAATATGAAAAGACAAGATGAAGAAAAACTCTTATATGAGAACAGATCTTCATTTTATAACATCATTTCAAGATTTTTTGAATAGTGGGTTTATGAAGAACTATCAAGACAAGAGGAGGATGTTGATAATACAGTGGTAGGAAGTGGATTTAACATTAAAAAAATCATCTTTTTAGATATACACATTCTAAATCAAACCTCTGAAGCTTCTTCTTATATTGAATTACCAAAAGAAATAAAACTAAAGAAGGCAGTTGTTAATATTAGAACAATGATAATAAATGTTTTCTCTGGTCTGTTCTTGCTCACTTACATCCACCAAAATGTAATTCAGAAAGAGTAAAACAATATATGAAATATGAGAAGACCTGGACATTAAAGATTTTAAATTCCCAATGCCACTAACAGATATTCCTAAATTTGAGAAAAAGAATAATCTTTCTATTAATGTATATGGATTAACGGATACAAACAAAGTTCAAATATTAAAAATTTCAAACAACTATAAAAATGAGAAACACACATTGATCTTTTATATTTTAGTGTGGAAAGAATTCACATTACACATACATCAATAATTTATCAAGATTAATCTCTTCTCAGGTATTCAGAACAGCAAACAAAATATATCCTTGTAAGCGATGTCTTAATTCATTTCATACAAAAGAAACGATTAGAACAACATTCAAAATATTGTAGTAATCATAAATCAGCTGTAATTACAATGCCTAAACCTGGTGAAAAAGATTTCTTTTGAAGATTATAATAAATCTATGTCCACCATTTGTGATATACGCTGATTTTGAATGTATCCTAAAAAAGATAAATACTGCTTCTCCTAATCCAAAGAACATATACAAATAAATATCAAAAACATATTCCTTGTGGTTTGTTATTATATCAAATCATCTGTTGGAGAAAAGTATAATAAACTTGAACATTATCGTGGAAAAAATGCTTCACAAGAGTTTGTAAAACGATTAGAAAAGGATTGTATAAGACTAACTAAATTAATGAAAGAAACAAATGACCGATGAAATTAACCAAAGAGAAAAATTAGAATTTAGAAAGAACAATATCTGTCATATTTGTGAGGAGGAAATTGAGGAGTCTAAAGTTAGGGATCATTGTCATCTTACTGGTAAATATAGAGGTCCTGCTCATTCCTGTTGTTAATCTTAATTATAAATTACCTCTTTTATTCCAGTCTTTCTTCACAACAGCGCCAACTATGATACACATCTATTTATAAATGAACTTTCAAAACACCAGGGAATATTTCTGCCATAACAAACACAAGTCAAAAGTATATTTCATTTGCAAAAATGATATTCAAAAACCTATAACTCGTATTAGGTTTCTAGATTCTTATAAGTTTATGGGAACCACTAGCCAACCTAGCATCAAATCTAAGCTCCACAGGCTCTTTTCCAAATCTTAATTCATTCTTTCCAAAAGAGGAAATTCTAACTAAAGAGGAAATTCAGATTAAAGAGAGAATTCAAAGTAAAGAGGAAATTCTAATTAATGAGGAAATTAATGAAGAAATTCTTACTGAAGATGAAATTCTAATTGTAAAGAAATTCAAACAATGAATGAAATTCTAACTAAAGAGGAAATTCTGATTAAAGATGAAATTCTGATTAAAGAGGAAATTCTAACTCGAGAGGAAATTCAAACAAGGAATGAAATTCAAAGTAAAGAGAAAATTCTTACAAGGAAGGGAATTTATCCTTATGATTATATGAATTCATTTATGAGTTAAAGAAACACACTTCCTTCAAAAGAAAGTTTCTATAATAACCTTTATGAAGAAGAGATAATGATAAGGAATATAACACGCACAAGAAATTTGGAAATATTTAAGATAAGAACCTTGGAGAATATCATGATTTGTATCTAAAAACAGATGTTTTATTGTTAGCTGATGTGTTTGAGCTTTTGATCACTCTGTCATAATAAAAATTGTTATGGATTAGATCTGCCCACTATTTCACAGCTCCTGGTTTAGCTTGGAGTGCAAGTTGAAAATGACAAACAAGATATGATTTAATCAGTGATGTAGATATGCTTTTGAGATTGAGAAGTCTAAGAGAGGTGGAATATCACAAGTATGTTCAAAAAGATATGCTAAAGCAAATAATAAATATCTTCCAAATTATAAGAGTGAAAAAGATAGTAATTATTTGATGTATTGATGCTAATAATTTGTATGGATGGGCAATGTCTCAATCTCTGCCTTATGTAAATTAGAGTGGGTGGAAGAAAAGGATTATGAAAAGGCTTTGATGAATATTGTTATTTCTTCTCAAGAGGAATTGAATGAGGAGGAAGAAGGTTATTATTTTGAAGTTGATTTGAAGTACCCAAGTAATCTTCATAATAAGCATAAAGATCTTCCTTTGCATGTGAGAAAGAAACCCCAAAGAAAGAATGGTTAAGTGATTATCATAAAAGTTTTAATATTAAAGGAAAATCAAAGAAAATTATTAACAACATTTTATGATAAAGAGGGATATTGTTTGCATCAAAGGAACTTGAGACAATATTTATCTGCTGGGTTGAGAGTAGCTAAAATCATAGAGTTTTAAAATTTAAACAAAGTCCTTGGATGAAAAAGTATATTAAATTCAATACAGATATGAGAGCAAATACAAAAGTAAAATTTGAAGAGGACTTTTATAAATTAATGAATAATGCTGTATTTGGAAAGACTATGGAAAATGTTAGAAACAGGCAAAACATTAGATTCGCAACATCTTGGAAGAAACTTCTAGATTGATAAATAAACCAAGTTTTGAGAGAGAAGAGGTTTTTTCAGAGAACTTTTCTCTATTCATATGAAAAAGGAAAGTATTGTAATGGATAAACCAATTTATATTGGAACAGCAGTTCTTGATTTATCAAAGATATTGATGTATGATTATTTGTATAATGACTTAAAGAAAGAGTATGGTGAAATGTTTCATTGTTGTATATGGACACTGATAGCTTTATTCTAGAATATAAAACTGATGATGTTTATAACGATATGAAGAAAAATATTGGAGTGTATGATACAAGTAATTTTAAGTAAGAAGAGTGAGTTTTTCAAAAAAGAATGAAAAGGTTATTGGTAAGTTTAAGGATGAGTTGGGTGGAAAAGTAATGAGTGAGTTTATTGGATTGAGAGCAAAGGCATATGCTTATAAGTATGGTGATCAGATTGATAAAAGGTTAAAGGGATAAAGAAATATGTAATAAAGAAATCAATAACTTTTAGAAAATTATATATTGTTGATGAATAAGAAGAAGAATATAGGAAAATGAATACAATAAGAAGTTATAAACATAAGATATATAGTGAAGAAGTAATAAAAAGGCATTAGAGCCTTTGATGATAAGAGATTTATTTTGAAAATGGAATAGATTGTGTTCCATATGGATATTGTATGATAGAGTGAATAGAATAGATTGTGTTCCATATGGACACAAGTTTTAACGATGGGAAGATGGGTTAGGGTTTTTAAGGGTACCGCCACGTTTTTCACGGTATATAAATGGTCGAACAAAGTATTAATCAAACTAAAGAGTGGAGAAAATCTCAGTCTTGGTATATAAATGGAAAACATAATGAATGTGGAAATATCAAATAAGTCTTATTGAAAAAATAACTAAAACAAAGGTAAATAAAACAAATAAGCGAATCAATTTAAAAACCAATGAGTTGAGGATGTAAAGAAAATATAAATATCCTTGAATGGACTGAAAACTTCGATGGTTATCAATTGAACAATGGAAAATTTACTATAATCTCAAAATGATATGCAACTCAGGAGGTGGTCAGATGAGATCATTAAGAGAAGTATATCATTTCGTAATGGCACAAAAGGGGTATCTTGAAAAATATAAAGATTCAAATGTTTTGTTTTAAATATTTTAGATGGGGATTATTGTGCAAAGAAAATTAAACTATTAAAGGAATTTGAGAATGAACAAATGTTTATAGGTTCAATGAGTGAGCTAAACAATATACATTGTTATTTGAAAATGAGTGTCCCTAGGCTTACAGGTTTCAGATATCTCTTCAGAATCACCTTGAACAAACCACATTACTACGTTGCTACTTGAACCAATCTTTATCTTGTCGCATTGGTTATTTGAATAGAATGCCCCTAGGTTAAAAGGGGAGACAAACAAATATACCTTGGGATAAAAGGGGGTGTAATTTTAGGGGAAAAAAATTTGAATCGCTGAAAATCCCCATTCATTTACATGGGGAAAAGTGAGCCAGAATCAGTAATCCTATTTAATATATATCAAATTCTACAATATAAAACACGATTTAACAAATAATTTAAAATTTGAATATTCAGCTCCAATTCAAGAAGAATAAGTCAGGTTCGAGTGGCATTCTGGACTCGTGCAGCATTTCATCGTGACAAACGGCGAACAAATGACACTGCACTCTTGGAAAATAGGATCAATGTGATCAATACACAAAATGGCCGTTACAAACACATTTATGAATGATTTTGTTAAGGGGTGTATTGACTGTTTTCTTTTTTTTGTGCAGTTTTATGCTGGCATGGCTTCAATTCACTTTGGAATTAACATCTAATATTTAAGATTTTACAATATTTGAAGCTATCTGTAAATATGGAGTAAAGGAAAATGGGACGACACAAACCAGGAAGAATGATTGAGTTAAACGATGAGGTTGGCTGAGAACAAACGTGATGACTTAGTGGACTATCGAGTCTGGGTGGACAATCATTTTACATCGTTTGTTGGCCGGGTTAAAACGAATCTCTACAACCATATTGCAGGTTTAGTTTAGGGAAAGGACATAGGTTCAATGTGCAAAGGCAGTCAGCAAGAATCCTACTATATTAAACAAAAGCAAGAATTGCTTTGCAATGCATATTCCCCAAGCCAGCCAGCCAACATAGGCTATCATTTCAGTCGATGGCATCTCTGTTACAAGCAAACAAACTAGCCAGACACATTCTATATGACCCATTAATGACAACAGGGTGGATGGCATTCCCACCATATCAGTTTTTGTGTCTAAAATGATGCAACAAAATGGTTTCCAAAATGCCTCATTTAAAGAAGTAATATATGCTATACTTTCCCTTAAACAATACAATTTTTTTTGATGAAGAGGTTGTTTCATACGTTTTCTAGGTCAGAGATGGCAATGGACACATGTTAGAGGGTGTAGTGTCAATAGTTGAAGAGTACATCATAAATTAACATCATTTTACTGAAAAATATTCTTAAAAGCAGATATAATTATCTGTCTGTGCTTTTTTTTTTGAAGTGGAAGCGGAAGTTTCCTGTCCCATCTCAAACGGTATGTTTGTTTTGTGAGAAAAAAAATTACATTGAGGAAAGCTACAGAGCAGGGAAAGGAACGAGTTCAGCAAGTTGGAGATGAACGTATTCGTTTTGGAGATAGTCAGCAGACCTATTGCAGAAGATAGAACTGACTGATGATGAATGGTCCAAAGATGTGTTGGTTTGGCATTAATCGTGCTATAGCAATTTCAGCACAGAAACTAGACTTGAACGAAGTTTTCCGTCATTGATGCAGCGTCTTTTACACCACCTTATTTAACACGTTACATTAGTTATTCATGCCTGATGTTTGCGGCCTATATTACATCCTTGAAAACAGTAAGTTTCCTGTCCGGAATGATTTTCAATGTTGTTTTATTGGCAGAAAGGCAACTGCTGGTTTGTTTTTCTATCAGTGTTAAACATATAACATTCAATTGAAATCAAGTTCTTCCTCGATCATAAACTGCCGTTTGTGGATGGATATACAGACAAGGAGAACCAATAGCTTCACCACACTTTTGGCTTTGCATGCAAGAGGTAATTATTAGACATTTGGAAAATAAAATTTAAAAAATATTAAAAAAAATTAATAAACACCATAAAGTTCCAAAAGAAGAAACATTTCATGCACCAGCTCCAGTGTATCACCTCCAGCTCCGAGGCGACACGGTGATATTGCATGTGAGAGTGGGTTGGTGCCAAGGGATAAGTGCACGTAATTCAAATGGCTATGAAAGCTCAAACGTCTGTCAAATCACCCCCACACAAAATAAATAATAAACAATAAGTAAGGTAAAATAGCTGTACGTAAATGGTATATTTGTGCGACCAGTTTATCAACAAGGAAAAAATAAAAATTTAAAAAAGTGTCCAAATATTATCCTTCACAATCATCTTAAATTGTAATGACAGCCAAAAACCTTCTGCAATTATTGCTCAACTTCAAGCTGAAGCTTAGTCATATTTACCAAGTGTAAGTATGATTATGTCAATGAAAACACATGAACACCATGAAGTATTTCACATTTTGGGCACATAGATTTTCATCATAACTTGGTGTCACTTCATCTTCTTCGTCTTCAACGGCCACCATTATCCCTCCTTTTTTGAGTCTCGAGTCCTGACGTTTGACTAGTTGGGGAAGGAATTTGGAATTTGGCCATGGTGCCGGCGATGGCTCGCCTACTCTTTGCAAAGGACACCGTGTAATCATTAACATCCACCAACGAATGCTGGCAGACGGGACGTCCGTTTAACGTCCATCCGAAGGACGGCACAAACATTGATGAATCACCCTGCCTGTGAACACTGGGATAACTGGGTCGGGAATCGAACTCAGAGTAGACAACTTAGAGGAGAGTGTCCGTACCTCTAAGCCATCCTGTCAGCCCCGAACCAGTCATCACTCAAAATTCTAAAATTGTTTTTTGATCAAATGAATTATATCTTGTAGTAGATAAAGCTGACATACAATAACAATATTTAATTTTAATTTCAGCACAAACGTCAACAAACTTTTTGTGTAATTACATCCAAAGAAACAAAAAATAAACAAATAAAAATTGGCAAATGGCTAGATAAAACGGTTGTCCCGGAAGCAGGGCCACACATTTGTACCTTGCATTTCAATTGGTTATATGGTTTAAAAGGTGTGTGTATGTGCGTGCGTGCGTGCGTACATACACATGATTAGCATCAAATTTAGCAACTGTACTCTCATCTTTGAGACACTGTTATACAATCTACTATTTGCTTATAGCTGTGAATTGCAACTTGTGGACTGGTACATCCAGCACATATTGGTACCTCATTAAATGCCGGAGACTGAAGGATGGTGAGAGGATCGTGGATGTTGTATAGTGACCGAACCAAATGGTGTGATTTGTCTGAGACGTCTGCTTGGAAAGCCGAACCAACTCATCCATCTTGGCCTTCAGAATAATACCACATACCAGGAGAGAGAGGGGGAGAAAAAGAGAGCGAGAGAGTAAAGTCTTGGTTATTAGTACCCTACTATCTGTTTCACCGGAGGGGACTATAGGTTTGCTCTCAGTCTGTCCGTCCCACCTGTGGCTTTTTTCAGACTTTTTCCCCCATACCCTTTAACACATTCATCTGAAACTTGGTTTTATTATAAGTTACAGAACACTGGAGTTTTATCGCGTTTCACCAATTTTTCAGAGTTGTGCCCTTTTTGGACTTAATAGAATGGGTAAAGCATTGTTGCATTGACTTCACTGGTGTAGGTTCGATTCCCATTAATGCTCAGCAGAAATTTTCATGCACTGCAACAGAGTGGCAACCTAATTTCCATGGGTTAGTTCTAGCCTTGAAATGTTCATGATGTGTCGCAAGCACCTCAATGCTCTGCCAAGATTATGTATGGGCTCAATCAACACCAACATGATCACAATCACCACCGGATGAGTTGCTACCCATCATGGTTTATTCAAAAGGAAACAAGGCAAAGTTCTGAAGATAGCTGTAATTAAGGCAACGCCACACTCTTACAACATTTTGGCACCGCAAGTGCACAGTGAGTGCTATTGAATCCCAATTCTATTGAATGCCAAGCTGAATCCCAATTGGACGACAGGGGACAGGTGACAAAGAGCTTTGAGCCATCATGATTCACATGGCCCAGATAAGAGATTTTACCTGTATTGTATGGTAATGTGGTGAAACACCTGTCCGGTAAACTAAAGAGAGGCACTTATGAGATTGCATGCTCATTGCAGAAAAGTCAAAAGGTAGCAGAGGTTATTTATTTATGTTAAAAAATGAGAAGACAACAAAATTACCAGAATGGTGTTGAGCACAAAAAGCATGTTATTCGCTTCTACTGTATCTCATTTTACACACTCAACATCATACTACTTGTGTTGTTATTCTTTCGGCTGCTCCCGTTAGGGGTCGCCTCAGCGGATCATCCGTTATGATCCGCATACTGATTTGGCACAGGTTTTACGCCGGATGCCCTTCCTGATGCAACCCTGGTCGCCTCTTACGACACAGGGATAAGGATTGGGTTTCGCCATGATTCCGGGCTGCCCTACACCCTCTCATAGCACGGCCCAGCGCAGAGCTCCCGTCCTCAAGCGATCCTCCAACCCAAGCCTCCGAGTAGCCGGATTACAGGCGCACGCCACTACGCCCGGTTTCATACTACTTGTGTTATATTTCCTTAATCTCATCATAGTATTGTTCTTCAGATTTATATTGATGGAGATCAAGGCTCATGGAAGAGCTGAATGAGAGGGATGACATTGACACAGCAAAATAGCAGAGGAAGTTGGTATACAATGGAGGATGGAGAAATGAGGAAGGAAAAAAAACTCAGGCAACAAAAGTACAGACACACACCACAAGGAAAAAATTACCCCCGTGTGGGGGTGACGGTCATCTCTATAATACCACAAGTTCTCAAATGTTCCAGTTCAGGTAACCGCGAAACAGTCCAAACTAAACCGTTTAGATTGAAATAGTTCACAGAGATACACTAGGATAATACTACTAATGACATAATTAATAAATATGTATTGTTCATTAGTACCCGGATTAACACATCAGAATCACCAGTAAGTGCAATACGTGGTTTTCCGGTCCGTCCACTCTCTGGGGACATTTCACTTCCGGTTGTAGAAAAAAAAACGAAAAAACAGGCTTAGCTCTTGGAGATTATGATAATCCTGTAGATTATTCTTCACTGATTATAATGCAACTTTCAGAATGAAAATTGGTCAAGTATTTATAGAAATATTGAGGTTTGAAAAATCGTTAGAGCTAGCAAATTCATTAATTATTAATTCCACAGAAGTTTCGTGACACTGCACAAAGTAACATGTCAGGTAGAAAAACATTTTATAAGCCAGATTCATTAATTATTAATTCATTAATTATGGAATGTACTCATTGATATATTAATCAGAAAGCCCGAAGCATGTAGCATAATTTATCACTTATCCCTCATCCGGGATCCGTGGCCTCGCCCCACAGCCTGCAGCCCTATGTCCGCGGTGATTATGGTAGATATCGGCACGATCGAGAGGAGCCTGCGAATTATCCCTGCTGATGCACTGATGATGCAATCTCGGCCAGAATATTCTGTTGTCAAGATGTTGCGTGATTAAATCACCATACAGTCACTCGAATTTATACCGCCGACATACTTCTTAACAATCACTCCCCAAAACCAGTCAATTTAACACCGGCCATGCTTCGCCATGACGGACTACTGCGCAGTTCTACTACGCATTTGGTTAAAGATGACTCGCATTTGGCGTGCGCGCACGAAATTATTTTTGAAAATAAATGCCGATTACATTTCGGGTTTTGAAACTTTTGCACCTTCGGCGGAAAATGTATAAATATAAAAGGCTAAAATGTTTTATATATATTTTCATTTCTCCTTCCTTCTTTCTTGCATCGGCGTTTTTGGCCATTTCTCAATCGTGACGATCAAACGGGAAGGAAATTCAAAAATCTGTCCGGTTAGATACAAGATAATATTTTACTATCATAATCAATAACAGTTGCGAATATCTTGTAGAATGGCAGACTAGATAGGTTTTGAAAATGGCGATTTTTATAACTTAAGTGACCCCGTTACCTCGTCCCTGACTTTGAACCCGGACAAAAGTTATATCGTTGTGCAACACTCATCGACCTCTACCCACATACTAAGTTTCATCAAGATCGGAAAGAAAAATTGTTGACGGACGTACGGACGTACGGACATTTGGTCTGGCTTTATTAGGTCATCTCGGTAGAGATGACCTAAAAAGAAAGAAAGAAAGAAATAGGAGTCAGATAAGTAGTCTAAAAGGACCATGAAAGCAGATAGGAAACAATAACACTAGGTAGAGTGCATACCTCCACCAAGCTGAACAGTTTCTGTTTTGGATCCCACTTTATAGGCCGGATCTGCATCCACACCTGAACCAAAATCTAATCTGCTTGTTCTTGTCAACTACCCAACCCAACTCATCCACCAAGTTTTGTCATAATCCATTTACAACACTTTGAAATATCGTGTTACCTATCGTTTTTGGACTGATCTCTCAATGGTGAAGAATCACTGAAAAAAGTAATAATTCTAGGATTTGGATCCTGATCTTCAACAACGAAGAAAATTAAATCATCCTTGGCACACACCAAACAGTCCACAAAGTTTTGTCTAAATCTGTCCACACCATAGGAGATATCCTGCTCAAAAAGACAGACAGACAGAGAAACAGTGGTGAAAACATAACATCCATTCACATCCTCACCACGAAGAAAGGGTCAATTGTGCCGATATGGAAGGGGAAGGGCAATGGTCAGGATCCGAGGAAGTACAGGGGCATTACGCTCCTAAGTCATGTAATGAAGATGCGAGAGAGGATTCTGGATGAGAGGATAAGGAAGTGTGTGGAGATGGAGATCGGAGAAGAGCAGCAGGGGTTTAGAAAGGGAAGGGGGATGACGGATGTGATGTTCACCCTGACACAGCTGGTGGAGAAGAGGTTGGAGATGCAAGGTGAGATGGCATTGGGATTTGTGGACCTGGAGAAGGCCGACGACACTGCCCCGAGAGAGATGGTGATGGCGACACTGAGATGGATGGGAATGCTGGAAGTAGAAGACAAGTTGGTGGAAGAGAGGTACAAGGGAACGAAGGGAAGAGTTTTGGTTGGTCCTGGGACATCTGAGGAGTTCAATGTGAACATCGATTTGAAGCAGGGAAGCTCTCTCAGCCCAATCATTGTTATCATGGTGATGGAGCTGGCAGGCAGGAAGGTGAGCTTGAGGGGTAGTATGCGGACAATCTGGCTGTTTTGGTGGAGAGTGGGCGGGAGATGCAGGAAGTACTGGGGGGAGTAGAGGGAGGCATTTGGGAAGCATGGGCTGAAGATAAGTATGGAGAAGACTGTGGTGATGTGGGTCAGGCAGCAGAGAAAGGACATTATTTTTTTAAGGTTAGAGGGGAAGGAAAGACGAAAGGACCATTTGGACCATCTACTTTCTCAACATTTGGACCATCTACTTTCTGGAAGAAGTCCTTTCATTCAGGCTTCTGGGTCTCACTATCTGCCATGATCTTTCCTGGGAAAGCCACATTTCCAACCTGGCTTCCAAGGCCAGTCGCCGACTGGGAATCCTCCGTTGTGCAAATTCCTTCCTCGGACCACCTGAGCTCCTGACCACATACAAAGCTTTCGTCTGTAGCCTGATGGAGTACTGCTCTCCCCTCTGGGCGACGAGCCTTGACAAGTTGTCCCTCTACGAGCATTGACAAGTTGTACAAAAAACAAAAAAAGGACATCAGGCAGGGCAATAGGTATGAGTATCTGGGAGAAAGTAACCGCGGATGGTAAGTCGAGCAGAGGTACAGAAGATTCAAGTGGTGTGAATGCGTGGAGGAGGTGGAGGGAGTAATGACAGACAAAATGTATCAATAAAATTGAAAGGAAGGTTCTGATGTTGTGTGCATCCTACCTTACGGCCTGAGATGGTGGCACGGCAGAGACAACAACAGAAGCCTCGGGTTTGCAAGAAAAACTGGTTAGGAGGATAGCGGGAGTGAAGAAGGTGATGAAGAGGATCGATGAACTGAGGGAGGAGATTGGTGTGCAGATAAGTTTGATGGGAGATTGGTGATGTGCGGCTGAGAAGGGCTGGACACTTGTTGCAGATGGGGAGTAGAGAATGGCAAAGATAGTGGATAGATTGAGGAGCAAGTATGAGGAAAAGAGGTGACCGCGGTTGAGATGGAGGATTGTGTGAGGAGGGATATCCATAAAGCAGGGATGATTGGAGAGTGGAGGGAGTTCGCTAAGGACAGAGGGAGGTGGATGAGTATCGTGTCAAGGCAGGGCAGAAGCTTGGTGCCATTGGACCTTATCCCTTACAAAGGTAAAAGGAGAACAACAGAACAACACATTCAGTGCGAAGGTAATCACAGGCAGGTTGGTGATGTCTGTTTTCCATTGTTTATTTTCCAACATTGCTCCTTAACTGTACAAGGTGGATCCCTTGCTCCTCCCCCCACCCCACACCCCAAGCCCTCATCTTAAACTGCGGATCCACTACCTCATCTACCTCACCAACAAACCGCTCTACCTCAAACCAGCCTTCACCCTATGCTGATTGAATGTACAAATATGACCTGTCGCAGCAGAAAAGCCTGGAAGACCATAAATATGCTGGGAAATGACTTAAAGAAAGCATAACCCAGGTATGAGATCACAGCAGACCAGTAACTCATGAACAGCCGAGGAAACCCAGGCCATTGCTCGAGTAGAATTAAATTTCCAACGTCTGCTAATGATGATCAGGAGTGCTCCAACTTCACCAGTCCTTTCAACAGGAGTGAACTGTTACTTGGCATCAAAGTGATGGTTCGCAATAAAGCTGTCAGCCAAGACAAGCACTTCGGACCAGTAGCTCTCCAGTGGTTACCAGACATGTTCAACAGCTGCTTGACTACTAATAAGATCCCAAAACTGTGGAGACAAGCAAATATAGTGGCCATCCTGAAGCCTGGAAAAGATCCTGCCAACACCAAGAGCTACCAGCCCATCTAACTCTCTGTCACACATACAAATTATTCAAGACTAATTCTAAACTGCATGGCCCCCTTTTGTGGCTCAGCATCTCATCCCAGAGAAAGCAGATTTCAGACCCGGAAAGTCCTGCACAAGCCAGCTCCTGAATCTCACCCAATTCATTGAAGATGGTGATGAGAAAGGGCTGATAACTGCTGCTGCCTTTGTTGACCTGCCCACGGCATACGACACAGTCAATCACCAATGCACTAGCTGGATTAACCAACTATTACACCATCAACCATTTGCGGGATAATCCAGAGAAGATGCAAATCAGTGCCTTTTATCTTCAGAACAGGGATGCAAACCGAAAGCTGAACGTCTGCTGGGATGGGAGAAGGCTGACTCACGACCCCAGGCCAATATACCTTGGAGTTACCCTGGACCATACACTCAGCTACAAAGATCATGGTCTTAAGACAAAGGCAAAGAAAGGAGCAAGAAACAACATCATGAAGTTGTCCAACTCTAAATGGGGAACAGACCCAGGGACCCTTCGACGCACTGCATGACACTTGTGCTATTCGGTAGCGGTATATGCCTGTCCTGTTTGGGGACGGTCCTCACATGCTAAAAAGATGATCCAGTCCTCAACACAGCCTGCAGAGCTATTTCTGGTTGCCTTAAACCAATGTATGTGGACGACCTCTATTTGCTTTGTGGTATTGCTCCACCTTCGATCAGAAGAGCAGTCTCCTCACAAATATAAATAACCCAGCAGAAACATGACTCTCACCACCAACTCTTTCAACATGAGTCGGTACCCAAGAGAATGAAATCCAGGAATAGTTTCCTTCATGTTGTTTAGCCCCTGGATGGTAACCTCCACAGCAGCAGGATAGAAGGCTGGTCAACACACTTGCGATCAAGACCGCACAAGTTGTCACTCGACCCTGAGGAGTCCTTGCCAAAAGAAGCCAGGGAGACATGGCCAACCTGGCTGCCTCTCAACAGTCTCAGGACTGGAGATGGATGCAGAGGTGGGGATATAATTAAAATGGCCCCATAGATTGTGACTGTGGAGAGGCTCCTCAAACAATGGAGCATCTCCTTAATTGCCCTCTCTTACTACGGCCTTGCAGACCATATGATCTGAAGGCTCCCAACTCCTGTGTCAGAAACTGTGCATTGCAGTGGCTGGGAAAAGTGTAGAGACATGAAAGAAGAAGACCCCACCAACTACGAGTCCTCAAACCCCCATCATGTCCAACACCTTGTCCTCAACCCCACACCCATCCCACGGAACCACTAGTCCTCAAACATCTCAACACAACAACCCCCTCCTCCACCCAAAGAGTCGTCCTTAAACCCCCCCCCCCCAACCAAACCCCTCGTCTGCAATGCCCTCCCCTCCCCCTAGCACAATTCAAACTTTGGAAAATTATTGATTTGTTTAAAAGCTGTGCCAGCATTTCCAATACAGTGGTGATTACTTACATACCTGGTCAAGAATCCCGAAGAAATTAAATGGTCTCTTAGGGCCGGGCACGATCGTGGCATCAACACACAAAAAGGAGTAGTTCCCATATTGTGTACGGTGTACATACAAAAATGAGCCGTTCTGTTTGTATGCTGAATAGCTCCTGTGAAGCACATCACAAGGACACAATAACATCCTCAGCAAGACAATACAAGTTAAACGAGTCTCCAATTATGAACTTGGAACAAAATGTGCATTTCTGAAGTGCCTTGATGATTGGGGGGTGGGGGGGGGCATGTAAGCCAGGTCAGTATGAGATATGACAAACACAAGCAGGCAAAGTTTATCCTGAGCTAAATGCTCGAGCAGCATAGGGACATACATGGAAAAAAAATGAAAATTAAAAAAAGATTATATAAAGACAACAGCGAGGCGTGACTTTCACGCAATTAGGAAAAAAAAAATGGAAAACACTTCACACATTTACATGCAACCCCTGGGCATGTTAGAAAAGATATGCCACCAAACCAGACAGACAGAAACCAAGGCATGTCAGTACATACATTGACTTTCGATATTAATAAGTTGGTAACCTGTAGTAGTTAGTGATGCTGCTCAGAGATGGCATGTTAAAGGCATCTGTAAAAACAAGCAAATTAATAGATTTGTGAAATATTATGTTGAATGTATCATTGCAAATAAACATCTTAAGTAATATCCTATCCATATTTACTCCCCATTCTTCTCAACCAAAAGTAAAACAGCCATTTCACATGCATATATACAGGGTGTCCACAAATTACCATTCCAAATCCAAACTGTAATAAAATTAAATTAAACTAGAACGACGTTGTCGATGGCACACCATCGCATATTCCCGCGCGCACTGCTTTGTCCCATTAATGCTAGGTGAAATTTATCTTGCAAAATGGATTGACTATTCTTTTCTATTTGATGTGCTTTATGATCAAAGACTTACTATGTTTACTAAATCAGAAGTATTGCAAGCATGTCAACATTTTATGAAACATTAATTTAACACTGTCGAGCATATAGAACTGTGCATCAATTTAATCATAGGAATGAACTGTGTATAATATTAATTATAATAATTATTCATAATCAATTAGATAAATCAGGTAAAACCTGTGACTGTTTGTCACTCATGGGGGCCACATAAGTAAGTTTTTATAAAGAATTTACCATGTACAATGTAAATACTTAAAAAATCAGCCCCCATGACCCACCCCTTCTGGCCCGGCCCTAGGGGTCATAATCAAAAATCCGACAGTGTTGGTGCACTTCCCAATAACATATATCTACTATGTCCCAAAGTTTCAAGTTCCTATCTCAAACGGTGTAGGAGGAGTTACAGGGTAGGACGGACGGACGTACGTACAGACGGACGGACGTACGAGACAATCACAATATTCCCACGCTTTCGAAATTAAATGGGATACAATGGCGTAGTTTGCTGTATGTGAAAGAACGTCAATGGTTAAGGCCCAGTCACACCTTGACGTTTTAGCCAACGTATGCCGATTTTTGAAAAATTTGTCTAAACGCTGGCACACGTTGAATACGTTATGGGTAAGTTTTGATAACATTGAGAGCACGCTGGAAACACTGCCATATGTCGTTTGCACGCTGGCTTTAAACGTTGTACTTTTCGGGTTGTCCTCAAATTTTTTCATGCTTGAAATTCACGACGTATGCCGCGTATGACTCACACGTTCCACTACGCTGGCCATAAGTTGTAGCACGTATTGCGATCGTTGACAGACGTCAACACATGTTACTTGTAAGTTAATCATAAGTTTGAGACACGCCAGGTAATGTTTAGCGTACCCGAAAACTTATTCCTAGCCTAATGAGTACGTGTTGTAGGCACGTTACGCGATCGTTGACACACGTCGACCACACGTTACTTTTAAGTTACTCATAGGCTGAAAGACGTCGGGAAAATGCTTAGCGTGCCTGAACTATTTATAAACCTAAATCAGTGACATGTTGCTAACACGCTACGCGATCGTTGACACACTTCGACACTCCTTGCTTGAAAGTTACTTATACGTCGAATCATGCCGAGTTATTGTTTAGGCAAAAGAGGCTTTATCTAACCTATGAGTGACGTGCTTTGCACCTGTGTGTAACCACCTCCGCCGCCACACCATACTGGCAATGTAGACGTATGGACGTTACCGACGACTACAAGAAACTTAAGAACGAGTTCCCAACCTACAGATACAGATAATGATTAATGAGGGCGATGTAGGGGAATTGGTAAATAAAAAGGGGTTTCACAGGAGGAACCGTCCAGTGTTGCAGAACTACATAGCGAGTACATGTCCATGACATTACGAGAGATGAGTATCCGGCAACGATGACACTACAATATCTACCTGTCCTCCAACAACAGCATACCCTCATCGATTTGGCACTGCACCAGTTCGTGCCAATAGGAACCGAGAGAAGACGACGTAACGGAGGAGAAGGTACTGGTGACACCATGGATCGGGATTTGATTTGCACCGATAAGAACACGTTAAGTGTAAACAATTGCGATTGTTTGGCGCAAGCGTCTATTTTCAATAGTGGAGTTTGAGCGATTTAGCACGTTGAATAGAAACGCTTCAAATTTCCGAGCGCCAGCGTCAAAAAACAAAGCGAGTGACAGCAATTTAAATCGTTCATTGTAAACAATTAAAATAGTTGAGTGGCACCGTTTAAAATTGTTGAGTGTAAAAAAATCCAATTGTGAGCACAAGCGTCTACTTTCAATAGTGGAGTTGCAGCCATTTAAATGTTTGAGTGGCAGCCTTATGAATAGCAAACCCCACGTCACTGGCAAAGATAAACTGCCGCACGATATGGATAAGTTAGGGTATCGTTGGGTAGTTGTTGAACGCCGGCTACACGATAATTATCGTTTGGTATACCGTATCTATAGGTATCGAAGCGCTCTATGTACATTATTAGTACCTTGAGCATTTGTCCAACTCGTTATGAATACACCTTAAAACGTAAAAACAAGCCATAGCTCATTGTTGAAAAAACCCCCAAAAAAATTATCCGCCGAAGAACTTCGAACAATGGTGCAAAGATGTCTCCTACCCGTGGACACGCGGACGCAAGGAGGATCCATCATCACCCACACCCTCCCATCACACTCACTTCTACTGCCAACATGAGACAAACTACTACTAATAACTGATACTGATACTGTTACTGCTGACATGGACATCGACTCAAAAAGGAGTCGAAAACACTGATGGGTTCCCCCTTGGAAGACCATTTTTATATACCAATTTCCCCAAAACGCTGGAACACGTCATTATATGGCAGTTGTAATGTTAGAAACACGTTCATTTAGTTTTTTTTCGACGGAAGACGTCAATGGAATACGTTCTACATACGTCAATGTGCGTTGGGACTACGTAAAGAATTGGTTCAAAGCACGTCAAACATAAGTTAGAAATAAGTTTCGCGTAAAAAAGACATTACCGCGACGTGTTTCGACTTAGAGTAGCTTACAAGTAGCCTTTGTCGACGTGTGTAAGCGTCCGCATATCGTGTGTACAACTTATTCCCATCGCATGCGGAACGTGTGTCATACGCCAAGTAGGTCGTAAAATTTTGAACATGTTTTAAAATTACTTGACGTACTCCACTTACTATGACGTATGATAGCGTACTTTAGCGTTCTATTCACGTATACCAAACTTCCATACCGTATTCGACGTGCGCCAGCGTTTTAGACACATTTTTCTTAGGTCGGCATACGCTGGCAAGATCGCCAAGTGTGACTGGGATGTTGACACTTCCATTTCTGCGGCGGTTATGATTTGAATCGTTGTGCGTCAGCTTTTAATAGGCTACGTCACGTCATCGTCGGCGATACGTGCAGCACGCTATGCATAAGTTAGACTATTCGTTGGGCATAGGTTGTGTAGGCCGACAACAGGTTCAGCATTCGTTGGTATAAGTTAGCTATAACACAACGAAACGTTCTGTGTCCGTTACTAATACGTTATACATAGACCAAGTCGTTATGAATACGTCCGAATCTTTAAAAAAAAAACATCAAAGTTCAACGTAAGCCAGCGTTTTATACATTTTAATACGTTGCCATCGCTGGCTAAAACGTCAAGGTGTGACTGGGCCTTTAATTGACTTGTTTTTCCATTTCCAGGTGACTCCCGTAACACGTGACGTCACATTTACTGTGAATGACACCCCCATCAGAACAAGCACAATGTGTTTCGTGGTTTATAGAGACCAAATCAGCTATTGTCAGGTCAGGCCAGCTCAAATCTGTGATATGCTACAAGTACCATGTAAACCTGTACTAACCTGTTTCATGGTCGGGTTGTTGGCAACTAAACTGTCTCCCCACCAGGTTTCCTTGTGAGGAAGGTGTATGGATATGGACACCCAGCAAGATTAAAAACAAAACCTGCCAAAGGGCAGGGAAACTCATTGTAAGCCAACGACCATCCATATCTGGTGCCCAATCTGTGTATGCAGATGGCCTGGAGTTGGGTGACCTTTTTCGAGGAGGTTGGTGGCATGATTTGTACTCCGGTCACCGTAAAAACACTTCATTCCACAAAACACACAAACAACGCAAATAAAACTGAAAACCCACTCCGCGGGAGTACCTTCCATGCAGCTGCCCTCCGCAAGGCCTTTGGGACCCCCATTCTTTGAGGATAGGAGGAAAAGCATGGGGGTAACCTTCCTGGGTCAGGTTACGTTGGTGTGGGTTGGGGTGGTGCTGAGGTATCATCCACCAGACAGCAGTCACCTCAGGTTAACCTGAGGCAGTCCCTTCAGGTGGGTGCCTGGAATTTCCTATCCCAAAGAGGATGATCACCCGACTCTGCTATCATCTGAGCTCCAGTGTTTGATCAGTATTGCAATGATCTCTGAGGTTCGGAGAACCGAGAGTGGCGAAATCATGGAGGGTGGTTTCACCTACTACTGGTTTGGTCGCTCTGATGATCACCACGCCCAAGAAGTTGCTGTAGCTGTGTTCAATAAGCTGACTCCCATAATAATTGAGGTAACAAGGGTCAAAGAGCACATTATGAGACTGAGGGATTTGTCGCTCTCTGGGTGTCATCTCCCTGGTCTTTGTATATGCTCTGACAGATGAGTGATCTCACTGTGAAGGAGGCATTTTGTGCTTCGCTCAAGTCTGTGGCTGATCAGTGCCCCAGGTGAGATACTCTTCTAGTGTTGGGGGATTTCAATGCATCGACTGGCACTGATAGAGATGGTGATGAGACATGTGTTGATCCCCATGGGTCTGGAACTGTAAACCAGAATAGCACTAAGTTCCTTGACTTTGCAAGAATTTGTGGATTTAAGGTGGCTGGGTCATGGTTTCAATGCCCACAGGCTCATCGCTGGACTTGGTATTCCAATGCTGGTGGTGTGGCAAAGGGGATTGACCATGTGCTTATTGATGGATGTTGGAGGATGCTGCAGTACTGCAGGGTATACTGAGTGCTCTGTTCCTCAATATCAACCACAGGCTTGTTGTAGCAACACTGAAGTTACAGCTAAAATCTGTGAGAATGATACCATCCCAGCCTTGGCTGGATGTTGGCAAGCTCAAGGATGAGATAGTAGTTGAGGAATTTGCAAAAAGGCTGAGG
>CM068961.1:122499798-122511016 GCA_035128595.1 Eptatretus atami
TGTGCGAAGGCTTGGTGCGACGCCACAGATAGTGAAACTATCAACAAATGCCGTTTGCTGGCTGATCAAACTATGAAACTGCTGCCAATGACTGATCCTCCTGCGGATGCCGGCCGTCACCGGTTCTGCTGTGCGTCGTTTTGTAACAAGGATCATATAAAACGTACTGAAGCCAGGAAAAGGAAATCAGAAGCCAGCACTCCCATCGTCCAATGTTTCGGTGGAGGTTCTTCCAAGCTTTCTTTAGACGAAATCGATTTATTACTGTCAATCGTTTCACTAGCCCTTCAAACACTCCGAACATAAGCAAAATCTTAGGTTTAGCAGTTAACGCTACAGTAAACATTTTCTATTTATCAAATTTTTACCTTTCCTCTCCTTTTTTTCACACTGAAACGACATTTTCTAAATATATAGAATTTCCGAGTTGTATGAACATCAACAACATTCGGGCCTTAGGTTTCGTGGGCTCAGGGTGGCCCTAACGCCGTTTGGCTATCCCTTTTACGGGCGTAGGGGTCGCCGTGGAATATAACGTGGAGTTATAATTTTTTTTATTACTCTTTATGGGTATCGCCGATAGCAATTTCGACAAACCGAAAAAAAAAAAAAACTGGTAAAAAATTTAAAAAACAATTAAAATGAAACCCACTCGATTACCGTCCGTCTGGCCGCGACGTTCGCCTTAGGGGCCACCTCCTGCGTCGCCTTGCGGCACCTTTTGAGGATACCTTGCGTCTGCCCTAGAAATTTCTATGGTCGCCACTAGTGGCCCCTTAAAGGTCACCGCCCTGCGGACATCAATCAAAGATGTACGGCAACCCCACGTTTTCGGTCTCCACAAATTTCTAAATACGCTTGCGGCGTCCCCGATAAATTAAATATACAATATGTAGAGCTGCTAATTTGTGGACGTGGAAATAACTTTGCGGCCGCGTATAATTTGCTAGTGCGCCGATAGAACTTTTGAGACCCACGGCGCACCAGCCGTGGCAAATGTGACTTAGGCCTTAACAGCACCGCCGTCATCCGGCGTTTATAACGCCGTGCTGTCCCTCGGCACTTTATTGGCTCCTCGGTTCAGCGCCTCAGATACACGATAACCAAATCCACCTGTGCTTTTTGCAGGTCAGGGACAAGTTAGACCTCCGGTTTACGACTGGGTATTCTTTCATGAGACGAGCCGAAGTCTGCCGTCCGTTTAACCATTTTGGTTCTTTAAACAAATCTCGAACGCGATTCGTTCGCTCCAGCACCGGCAACGAAAACATCAATCATGGCCTCTTCATATTTGAATCCAGACAGATTTTATGGGGGACACATCGATAGGGGAACACAACACAGCAAAACATTCACAACGTTTATTAATTAATCTATTATCCGCTAATTAACTAGGAAAGCTACGGGATTACGGCGTTTCGAGGGAACTTTCTAGCGAGATAAACCTTAGACACATTGACAGACAAGACCACAGACAGTACTTGGTTGATGCCTCACATGGACGAGGGGAAAGTGTCAAGGCACGATATGGCGCTCCGTGACTCTAAGCCGTGTTCAACGGCAATCTCGATGTGCCAAGTCGACACGCCTTCGTGGCAAGATGGCGCAGTGCGTCCTTTTTGTCGCACCGCTCAGTACCAGCCTCAGCAGCGTTATCCAGCCCCCGGAAGGTCGACGGCACAAGTGCGGATATAGTTATCCACGGTGTTGGGCTCCAGCTGGATTTTCACTAGCCAGGCTACAAATCCAGGCCTGCCTGGCCTACACTTATCAGACCTAGGGTCTCAAATTGTTGGAGGTGTTGGGCTTTCCACCAGGCGTCATTCGATGGGAATTAGCAAAGACCGTATACGAGAACCGCGCAGTGCAGTAAGGGACAGTCAGAGGCTCAGTCACTGGACTCAGGTCTTATGAAATACCTGTCAGATGACCTCTCCTCTCAAAAGTCAGATCACTTTTGACTCCCCTATTGCAAGTTCCTCATTTTTCCTGGGGCATCGCACTTTCTCTGAATGCCGATCCCCAGACATCGACTCTAGCAGCCTCTTCATCCAGCAGACAAGCAGACTCGACACCAGCAGCCTCTCATCCACGCAATGGCAGACTTCTCACAGTCGTTTCTCATCCACAGCAGAAGGCAGACTCGACAAAGCAGCCGTTTCTTTTTACAATTTTTCCGATCGTCAGACTGACAAGCCGTCGCTTATACAGCAGATCGCAACTCGACACTCAGGCAGTTTCCTCTACTGCCGACTCGCTACCGATCTTGACTGCTTTAGGCAGTTTCACCTTATATCTAGCAGTCGCGGATTCTCCACACTCAGGCAGTTACTCTCTTCGCATTCCCGGCGCTCCTCCTTGGCTCCCCCGGGGTACCCGTGATTGCGTCCAATTCACTCGAGTTATATGCAGGCTGCCCTCCACCAAGGCTGCGATTCACGTACTCCGTTCCGACCGACACTCTCAGAAGTCGTTTCTGGGCGCGGCTAGTTCGGATTGAGCTGGGAAGGAAAACGAAGCAAGGCGCACTCTTCGGTACTACCACACTGTACGAACACTGGTGACAGCGCTGTTACACCTCCCGCATTCATGTTTTTAACGTCCAATATTCCGAAATTATCACCTGCTAAACATTGCAATTTAATGGGGGGATCTGGGTATCTATATATTTAATTAACCACACTTTAGATGGGTCATTTCCAATACAACGATATATATACCATCATTCACATGTGTCCCACAGTTATTGGTTATGAAATCATATGGCTGTTCCAAAAGTGCAGGACACTACAGAGACTTTATGATAAAGGTTCCTCAATTTGTTTTATTTCAAACCAAACTTGATATTAATTGATCATCCAATAAAGAAACCATGATGGTTTCTGATACCTTATTAAAATGTTAATGGAGAAAAGACACAATGAAACAAAAAAATTTATTATGTGCCTCAGTGTTCCTCAATTGAGTTTTTTTTTTCTTTTATTTTATGACTGAGTCTTTGATATTAAGTAATCTATAACTAAGTTACCGCACACAACTTTCCATTATGTTACCAACTGTTCCCCTGTTTATGCAGGTGCAACATTTGGTGCCATCGGCAACATACATCACGAGTTATCATTGTTTCGGTCTATTGCCATAAGAGTATCCCTAATCACTACCATACGGGTCTATCTAAAAAGTTAACGGGACTGAGCCCTGCTGCTATGCTCATATACACACTCTAATGAACGGGATTGCGTTCACAGTCTTTTCCAAATATCCAGCACAATATGTGAAATTGGTGGCTGGTTGAACTGCGCCATTGTGTGATTTTTTTATGCATGTGGTGCTTTTAACATGTTGTCTTCGTCTGAGTCCGATTCGCGCTCCATGAGTCATGGGCAGAGAACAATCTGAAGTTTTTGCCAGCTTGGCAAAACACCTTCCGAAATCCCTTCGCAATGCTGCAGACAAAGTCTACGGGAAGAACATGATGTTTACGTACACGTGCATTTGAATGGCAAGCAAGAGGTTCAAAGAGGGATGGGAAGGGATGTTGAAGAAGAATCCACGGTCTGGGAAGACTTCAACGAGCAGAACGGCGGACAAACATCGAGTGTGTGACAGCAGATTTGGTTGTGCACAGCATGATTGTTTCTCACTCGGTCGGATGATTGTTGAGGAAACTTATCTCTTCAACAATTGGAACTGTCTGGTTTTGCACTCATTTATTCTGAAAATCTCGATAATTCGCGCCAAGGTCGTGCGCAAAAAGATGGCCCCAAGCTGTTGTCCTCCTGAGGACAGAAAACACGAAAGGAAGTACTGTCATGTTCATGACATGATCGCAGACCTGCTTTTCGAGGACGATCCCGATTGGCATTGGGATGAGTCTTATTAACTTGGCGATGTAAACTCGGTGGATATATCGAATACAATTCCCGAGACCAACGCAGATCGTCAGTGCGAAAAGTCCTGGCATTTATCACCAAAGACGAAAGAAAGCAAGGATGGTCGAAGTCGAAGGTCAACTTGTATGCTCATCGCCGTTTTATTTGACCATAAGGGCTATCTATCCACTATTGACTTTCTGCCACAGAGTCAACTCAGTGAATCAATACGTGTACAAGGAGAACTCCCTCAGCGCCTATGAGATCAGTTCCGGACAGTAGGCAGGGATTTGTGAGAGAACAACCGCCCTGGGATGACTTCCACATGACAACGCCCCTGCTACACAAGTTGCCACTGAGCATCGACGAGTTTCTGGCGGAGAGGAACGTCGCCAACCAGGAAAGACAACATTCATATTCAACCCAGACTTGCCCCTTGTGATTTTTCTATTTCCCCAAGCTCAAGGAGGGTGAATTGACGGGGACCACATTTCTGATGTGGAGGCCAACTCAAAAGAGCCGTGATGACGGCAGCCTCTAGAGGATTTCAGAAGAAGACAGCCTTGCGGGGTGAGCCGAAAGCGTGCCGAAGAATGATGAGACAAGGTGTGGACTGCAGGGAAAACTATTTTGAGAGCGACAAACTTGTGATTTCAAATTTTTGTGCGTTGATTGTGTAAGTTCATCTCAGTGTTGTGTAAGTGGAGCCACAGCGCAGGCTCTCAGTTCCGTTTACTTTTTGCGGACCGTAGGATTTCATCTCATTATCCGTCAAAGAGGATCGTAACTTCTATTTATCATAACCTTAATCCGTAACTTCCTTAATACAAAACTATAGATTTAACGAATCCGTACACCTCTCCGCACTCAATATCAATGTAACATCTTTCACAGCAAGCAATTCTTTGTGAGCACAATGTTTAAACCGAATCCAAAGACGGTAATTTCTAACAAATATTCATGACTTACTTATCTGTTCTCCTGTGGGGACTTGAACTTTTAGCAGCAGGAGGCATATAAACCCCTCTTAGCACGCTAAGACTAATCTTCAGAACTCTTCCGTTCGAGGACCCTGACCTCTATATAAAAATACACGCTTAATACCCAGGGTTGAACTCTCTTGATCATCCTACACCGTCTTCCAACCTCACTTAATTTTCTTTTCGGGCTGTCACTGAAGGTATCTCCTTCTTGTATATACCTCTCCTATCAATGGCCATAGTACCTTTTACCCATTGAGCATTGGAGACTGCAGCACTCTGATCTGAAGTTCAGAGCACAATCTTCGGTTAAGTGTGCCATTTGCCGTCTGCTGTTCATGGCCAGAATGATCGCTAGGTTCTAGGGTCCTTGCGGGAGGTTTTGTGGTTACGTTTGTTACGGGCGCCAAAATTGTGGTAGGAAATTAACTCAATTTCCACAAGCTTGGATCAGCACTACCAAAGCGAGAATCTTTAATTTTGATATACGGTAGGAAGAACTTGTAATGACTTCACTGAAACATTCAATTGACTCTTTCACTGAACAGAAGCGAAGGCATTTCTCTTGTATACAATTTGACATTCCAAAACATGGGAGGGTGTTGAGACATTTGCAATTCAAATTCTTACGGATTAAGCATGATTAAGCTATTAGCAAAATAACTCAAAAATACTGCCATACGTGCTCCAACTTTGGGTGGAGGGATGAGAATGACACAATCATGGCAAGCTCGCGGTAGTTATTCACCAGGTCACCTGTTTCCATGCAGTGAACAGACCTTTCTTCGTCAGTTAAGATATTTCCTTTATCAATCTATTTGTAGGGTTTCAAAGGATCATTGGGGAAGGGGCAACATTTTACGGCAGCTTAATCTCGACTACAGCACAAAAAATTAAATTTTATAAAGTATGCCAGCAAACCAATTTCAATTAGAACACTAGAATTTCAGTTCTTCTCACAGAGGCCCATGTTGAGGAAATTCTGTGGGGGTTAGAATCAACGCACCCTGTGGTCATAGTGATTTCTTTCGTCCTGCTTTTACAGGGGAATTTCTAGATATTGCATTCCTCCAAGCACATCCCTGGGTGTACCAGCAGTTAGAGAGGAGGGTTTTTGGTGGGATCTTGATGTTAGTGAGTCGGAAGTGAAGCCCACTGGGCCAGTTCACTTTGAGAGGGCCTGCCACCAGCTGATTGAATCACCAGCCTTGGTCGTCAGGGTTCTTACTATCCGACAATGCTGACCTCAATTATTACTGTGATCACCTTTTCTTTGTGCAACACAGGCTCGGATGACCGGCTTGAAAATGGGGTAAGCTCCTAGGGAATCTGTAGGGCATCCATTCTAAACTCCTGCGGGCTGGGTTCTGCCCCATTTGCTTGATAGCAACAGCATCTCCAGAAGCAGTTGGGCTGATACTCAATAATTTTGAGCTTGTCACGGATTGACCATATTTCCTTTCTTCTTTGGTCTTCACCGAACAACAGCATGGTTATGGCAGGGGCTGCTTCGTTCAGCCTACGTTGATCTCTGCAAAAGTGTTCGTATCTCTAAGTGAATTGGATGCCCTTCTTCGGAGATTCTTGGTCTTCGTGTTGGTGCCAGCAAAACTGTCAATCTGATATCTGAACCATACTCTACTGAGAGTGCTGTGAGATGCTGGTGTTACCATCTGACTATTTCCGTTGTTATTGGCAGTTCGTTCAGGTTTGAGTGTCTGTACTTGGCTCCACACTTTCAGCGCTTGCATGTGGGACTGATTTCTGAGAAGGTCATCGAGAGATCAAGGCTGCCTGTACATCGTTTCGGATGTCAGTCCTCTGACTTTTTTGAATTTCGCAGCAGTGAGCGTCATCTTTGCGGGAGATGGATTATCCTTTTGGGGGCTCTTGAGCTGGCTTGGATGTTAGGCTGTCGGAGCTGCTGGAATTTTTCTAGGTCTTTCCTGGTGTCAAAACTATATCCAGGCTTTCAATGGACATTATTGGGTTTTGTGTGTCTTGTCTGTACCTGTTTGTGGTGAGATGTGAGTCACGGAAGAGATTAACTTTCCTTTGCCAGGAACTTCTATTGTTCTTTGGGCTATGAGCAAAAGGGTCAAAGACGTCTGGGTCAGGCCTGGGAGTCTTATGTTATTCAATGGATCATGGGGTGTGGTTGCTGTGAGTTACTTTGTGAATTTATTTGGAGGACGAAAATCGTAGTCTTCATCGGTCCTTGGATGGCTTCCAGTTCTTGCTCTTGGATTTGTGGACTTGGAACTGCTACAGGTATCGAGATGGAGACTATAATTCCTCTTGGTACCTGTTTCTTTCGAGAAATCTTGGCTATCGCTTGTTCGAGACATGTTTGTTCCAATTGAGAGTTGCTGTGAGTGAGACTCAATAAGATTTGCTATACTGCATAAGTCTGTGAGTGATCCAGCTGCGGCTGTTAGGACTGTGGGCTCGCTTTCCTTGATGCTGACCCTAGCTCACCAGATTATTCTTGCGGGCTCCTATGAGTGGTGGGAGGTCGGGGAGGGCCAGTGGGGACCGACATCCCTTCATGGTTGGCAGCATGGTTTGATCAGTATTCAGGAGAATGGGGATGTTTCCAGTGCAATTGCCTGGGAGGTCCAACGGAGGCCATCTGGAGTGTCAGCGAAAAGATTGACGCATCCACTACTTTTTCCAAGCCCTTTTGCTCCATACGTAAATCTAACCTGAGGTATGATGCCTAGTTTGGGCTGGCTTTGAAGGCCCGGATTGTCTATTTACTCAGCCGAGACGGCAGAGGCTGATTTTGAGTTTTCAGGGAATCAATAAACCTTTTCCAGGTGGATGACTGAGGAATGGATAGGTGGTTCATGTCCGTCCTATCTCAGGCTGTCGATTTTTTTTCAGAATTGTTGACATGTTCCAATTTCGTCAGTGTTCTTATTCGGGATCTGCGGAGGAAAGCGCACCCACGTTGTTCGTATGTATGGGTACTTAAGACCAATGTGAGTCATCTGCAAAAAATGAGGTTTATTTTCCAGGCAGCGGGAGGTGACTTATCATGGATATAGGTAGTATCATAGAGTACGGTCAGTATCTTTTCCATTATAAGAGGGATTTGATACGAGAAAAATGGCCGCTCTTATAAATGTGTACGAATGTAATTGCTATAAAATCGTTCGAGTTGAACGTCTAAGCATTTTAAAGCATATACTTTTATACTTATTGAGCATTTTCTGAACTGCCAGGACATGTATTTTGTTGCTTTTATTATGTGCACAATTTGCCAGAATATCATCACGAATTAAGTACCATCTTTTAACAGGAGATTGCTTAAAAATCCTATTTGTCCTTCTTCTTCGCCTCTAAAACCTTATTAAACTGCTGGCACGATCTACCTCATGCTGCTGAATGCCAAGATGGGATTTCCAATGCGATGGTAAGTTATTTGTCGGTCTGAGCTCAGTGCACACAACAAATTTAATTAAACAAAACATTAATCGATCTTTCTTTACGAAGAAGAAATCGAAAGTAAATGTGGATTCAACCAAACAGAAGCCTGGATTGTGAGGGTGGGGGGGGGGTGGGGAGTGAGAGGGATGGTTCGGTGGGGGTGCGAGTGGGAAATGGACAGTGGATACGCTACCTTCCAAAGTAAATTACTGTTGTGTGGTTCGGGGTTCGGGCGGCGATTAACATGGACCACCAGGGGGCACGTAGTGGCCGTCATTCCACCGACACACCCGGATTTAGGTCGTGCTTCGGATAAAGTCCGCAAAGGTCCTACAAGGGTCCCTTAGCGGACTCGTGGTCGCAATATTTTTTGTTCGGCGTGGGTTATGGTTATTTTGCCTAAACTTCATATATACTTCTACCTATGTACCACGTTTTCATCAATTACGGGGTTAGTCACCCTCGACAGACTCTGTCGCAACCGGGTCATCTAGCGACTTCGGTCCTGTGTAACCGAGCGTTAGTTTTAACAGAGGCTCCGTCTTCGGTTTCAACGACAACTACGGACAGCGGTTCTCCTATTTCTCATACTCACCTTGCTGGGTTCATTGTGTTAGAAGGACTATAGTGTACGAACTGGACTTTAACAGTAATTTACAATAGGGAGGAGACGCAGAGCAGAGTTTTTCGTGATAAAGAATGCAATTTACAATGAACAAAAGCTTACTTAACTCAATTCTATCCTTATCAGTTTACTGGCCGATCTCCGCAGCGTCACACACACACACACACACACAACTTTCACACACACACACAACACACACACACACCCACACGAAATGGACCCAGTGGTTTCTTTATTTCAGCCAGAGGGGAGGCGACGCTGGGGGAACAGGCCACTGGCCGGCCTTCCCACCTCGTGCGGTCACACCGGGACTCACAACCAACCATTTGGTTGGGGACTCAAACCATGTACCGAAATCACGGGCCAGACCACTGGGATGGGGGGGACTGTTTCTTGGGCCGACCACGCCACGGGAAGTGAAGCCACCGAAGGACGCAGACCCGACTCGAGCGCGCCGGCACCGCGCCAGACCAGAGCATAGCCACGCTGACTGGCAGCACACTGTCCTGACAACCAGCTTACTCTTTCTTCTCCCGGCCACTCGGCCTCCTGATGGATGATCTTAGGGTTGGCGGTTATGCGTTCAGTGGCTCCCCTTGTCGGGTTTTTCCGAACTCCATCTGACTAAGGCAGGAAGTGCGCTCCTGAGGGTGGAATTTTGTAGGTTTCTTGATTGGACAAGACGGTGGAGGTCAGAGCTGAGGCGATGATGCGAAGAACGAAGATTTGTTGAACGTGTAAAAAATTAACCATGACTATACAAATTAATCCCGCACGCACTGTAACCTTCCCATTTAGACTTTAGGGTCATGCTGCGAGGGCGTGGTCGGTTTCGTTCAGTTTCTTGCTGATCACACAATCTATTACGAAAGTCACCCTGTACATTCATGAGCAACACACTTCATATGAATTTCTACTGTGATTATTCCAATGCCACAGTATGACACACCGACATTATTACCATTTGAAATTACGCCGTGGAATGGGCGTGCATTAGCTTGGGTGCTTGTAATCGCGGCGAGGGACATTACGCCTAGGAAAACAACAAATCAAACGATGGCAGGCTGCCCATGGTCTGGTCGGTGATTTGTAAGTAGTATTTTTGGTCTCTTCAACAACAAATATGCTTGTTTCATTAATTGGGCGCAGAGGATGCATGAGAAACTAGTTGACGCAATTCACGGTAGAGCTGGCGTCTAAGTGCCGAGTGTGCGAAGCTTGGTGCGACCCCCAGTTATAGTTGATATACTTATCTAACATAAATGCCGTTTGTCTGGCTGATCAAACTATTTGAAACTGCTGCCAATGACTGCCTTTCTCGGATGCGCGTCACCGTTCTGCTGATGCGTCGTTTTGTAACTCAAGATATAATTAAAAACGTCGAAGCCTAGGAAAAGGACAATCAAGAAGTCCAGCACATACTGCAGTTTACTGCTAGAGCCAGTGAAGTTGGTGGGGCGGACTAGAAGAAGGCGGCACTCATTACAAAAAAAGTACAATAGAAAATCCTCAGAAACTCTCTGTAAGGAAAGGGTGGCTGGCAATCAGTGGTTATTTTACTGCCAAGAAATTGCTATCATATCAGAAAAAAGACTAATTCATCCTTTTCAAAGGAAATCTCTTAACGTGAATCAGTTGTCCCTGTTCAGAACACCGGAGGAGGAAAGCTTGGAGGGAAAACTTGCTGAGCAGAAGGAAGCATGAACGTAGTAGAATAATTGGACAACTATATTAAGGATAAAGGACTGTTGCTGCTGGAGTTTAGTTTCACCGTAACATGTTATTACCGAGTATGTGAATGACATACACAAGAGACAGAGTCGAAAGTAACATCCGAAACTTCGAATGAAACCATTGACTCAACATTTGACATTTTCTGTGATAACTAGTAATCCAGGTAGACTCATTGATGGAATAGCAATCTATACATATGATAAGAAGTTTGTGCGAATGTCAATGAGACGTATCAGAGTTATGCGAAGGTCAGATAAGCAACTAACTCAAGGCAACAAAGAACTGAAGAAAGACTGCGAACGGTACCCAGACATGATTATTCTTATCGTCCACAAAAATTCTGAAGCGAAAGTGGTGTACATGAAGGACATTGATCATTGGTTCCATTGCTCAGGCTGCTGTTGTAGACAGTAGCTCTTCTAACAGAAATCAGAGGTCAACTACATTTGAGGATGAAGCCAGCCAGATGCGTCCCAGCCAGGGTGACCTCAGGCTCACATTCTACATGTTCTATCCGGAGCACTCTGGTTGAGGTCATGAACATGAACAAACACCAAAGTGTGGACATTTCATGG
>CM068961.1:122511217-122527753 GCA_035128595.1 Eptatretus atami
GTCAGCGGTCATTAGTTGGTAACACGCCACCCATTCTCAAGTATGGTGGCAGGAAAAGGCAAGAGACCACAGCCTTTTACAGTTGTGACATTGACATCAGTCCGTCACAAGAGGACAGGCTATCGAAGAGAGAGATCAAGCCACTAAGTGACCTGAATAAAGACCACTCAGTGATTGTAAACGACGAAACGACCTGCTTAAATTGCTGGAAGCTGGGCTAACTAGTGTTTGATTACGTCATCGTTGTTAATGTTAGTTATTATTTGAGAATATCATGTGCTTTTTCAATTCGATTCATGCTTATCTATTGAAATATGACAAAATGATCCACATTTTCGACTAATCATGGCCTGGGAGATATTGCGTATCATTGTGCCATTTTCTATTTTATTGATTGAAATGTCTCTTCAAACTTGCATGCTTTATGAATGTCCATTGCCCACATCATTCATTGCTTAGTTTAAACACATACCATGAGTTGTTTGTATAATAACCTGTGGAGAATATTATAAGAGACAATCAATGTAAGGCTTAACGTTAAAAACCAAAAAAAACAAACAAAAAAAAAACCAAGGAGCTGAATACTCAGGATCTCACCTTTTGGTGGTACTGAGGAATAGATCGGTGTAAGTATGCAAGTAAATGTTAACAGTTTTTTGAATATAGTGTAAACAAGCCAAGTTACCGAGGTGGTTGCATGGCAACATAATTCAGCCAATCGCGCTGAGATAATGCATGAGAAATAGATATCGAATATGAAAGCTAAATGTTCACGGTTTTGAATAATATAAAAAGTACAGTGGACGATGATAATCGGTCATGGTCATTGGTCAGAGCTCATTTAATCTCTTGTCTTCCAGCCTAGTCCAGAGGGGTGGGTGAAACAAGTCTCGGAATGAGCTAAGAATCTCGTCTCTTAATGATGACATCATAAAAACGCATATGAGTCATTGTGATGTATCAGGTTGCGATAATATAATTTATAGATAATATATACAATAATTTATCTGTGCTAATGCCGGCTTATCCCGCAACAAAATTCAACAGCTGCCTCTTTCAGAGATAATGGTATAGGCGATTTCATTAGCGGCGAATATATGAATGTCAACTTTTTTCTAGGAAGAATCAAAATCGAGATGGGTATGCCTGTGCGGGCTTTCTGCATATACATGGCAGTTTCACGAAGATCGATGAAAACTTTGGTTGGTGAAACAAAAAATGTCAAAAAATATGGAGGATGACGTAATAAAAATTGATATGACATCATGTGATGTATCATATGTGGGCGTAATTCATCTCTGCTAATGCCTGTTCAAATTCTCCGATAACAGAATTCAAAAGCTTGCCTAGTTTGAGAATAATTTTTTACGCGATTCATAAAGCGGAGATATTTGACGTCATAACTTTTTTCTAATAGGAATTTTCAAGTCGGAGATGGTTACTGTCTGCGCAGGGTATTTTTACATATATATGCCAATTTCAGGAAGTTTCGATGAAACTGTAGGCTGTGAAACAATGAAAACAAAAAACAAAAAGTAAAATAGAATGACCGTCATAAAAATTGATATACGTCATAAGTGTTTGTATCATATGTGCAGTAATTCATCTCTGCTAATGCCCTGTTTGATCCGCAAAAAGATTCAAAAAGCTTGCCTATTCGGAGATAATTTTTTAGGCGATTTCCATTAGCGGAGATATTTTTTGATGTCATAACTTTTTTTTTCTCGGAGGAATTTTCAAAATCGGAGATTCGTTACTGTCTGTGCCAGGGTATTTACATATATGCAAGTTTCAGGAAGTTCGATGAAAACTGTGCTGTGAACAAAAAGTCCACAAGAACAAACGTGAGTAAGATAGAGATCCTCCGAGGGATCTAAAAAAATTAAGCTTTGAAGGTCCAGGCTTGCCTTGCAGAAAGGTAGATATAAAAAAGGCAGAGACACTATTTAAAAGGCATAAAATAATTCTTGATAAATCAGAGTTTTAAATGACCAATAAATCAGTTTTAACAGTAACTTTGGGAAAAAGTCAGAAGCGGGTAAACTGGTTTTACCAATCCATCCATCCATCCTGAGACCAACTACTGTACAGAGCGTTGGTGCTGCTAAGCAGTCTCCTGCTTATTGGGACAATCTGGACGAGTTGCCACTCCCGACCCAGTATACAGCATGCTGGCACTCATTTGCCGCCCTCAGAAGGATGACAGGCAGAAGTCAACCCCCTCTGGTATTAATTCAAGCTGAGCGGGATTTTGAATCAAGACCATAGATCCAGAACCCACCACCCAACCATTAATCACACCTTACATGGTAACAAATGCACTCTGTTACAGAAAATAATTTCTCAACAAAGTGTATTAAACAAAATAATAACTAAAATACTGTTGGACCCTGTTAAGTTAAAAAAAAACAAAAAAAACAGATTCCCCTTCTGTCACGCTTCCTTCCTCATCTCGCATTCCAAGTTGAACCGAAGTTTTAATGGAATGCAATGTCTGCTTGTGCAAATGTAAATAACTCAAGACACAACTGATTGGAATATGTCGATTTAACCAATCAAATATATCGACAACAGATGGCGGCATTGAGGTCGTTAAAAGGCTGCAGACAAAGAGGTGCTGGGACAGCAGAAGAGGACAAAATGAATGCAGTTTAGTGTTCTTGGGGGTATCAGCTGCAAGAAGCTGCACAAACTTCCATTAGATTGAACGATGTCTCTCTCAGCTGCTGGCACACCACCTCTCACTCACCTAATGGGCAGACTAAGTGAGACGTGAAAATGTTTGTCACTGTCCCAATTGTGTCAGAAAGCTGATAATAAGTTCCCTCAATATTGTTTTTAAAGGAACATTAATCGAGTTGGGGCTTGGAGTGGTGGTGGGAGTGTTGATAAGCAATGAAAGTAAATAATATAATAATAATATATAATAAAACAAATAATAGAAGGAAAGAAGGGGGTGGGGGAGCGTGAGGGGGTTAGTGGGGGTGGTGGTTATGTATGGGGAATGTTTGATTGTGTCATTTTTGGTATCCGAGCAACATGCGATGATGCGTTTCGCTAATATCGTCAAATAACTGTACATGTTGTTTTGGCCTGTCGTATATTCTTGTCATATCTAGAATATTGCACAAGTCAACACTGGACATGCTACCAAAAATATGAGACATTTTGGTAAATTTGTCAATCACACAATTGTGAACTCAAGGAACTTTTCCTGGAATTAAGATACAATGGACGTTGAGCAAGTAGTTATGATCAAAGATGACACTAGATGAAGTGGCACGAAAACACATGAGGAACACCAGGAATTTTAGTGCAGGAGCATTTGGCCCATCATGCAACGTACAAAAGAACAAAAAAATAAAAAATATACCAATCATAGTTCCACACTCACCACACCAGCTACTACATGCACACAAGCCAATATCCCTGACATACCTCCAATGCATTCCAGGTACCTATGATAATCCCATTCAAGCTTTTCCACTCCTCCTGCCGCCGCTACGTTTCCGGGGAGACCGCTTCCGACTGAAAAACAACTCAGTCGTCGTTCCAGATACATTCATGACTAAAGTCGCAATGAAAAGTAACTTGAAGATAAACGCTTTTCCATAACACATGCAAAGTTTACCGGTCTATCCTCAAAGCGTTCAATGCCCCCGCAAACTATTCCAACACTAACGAGGAGTTCAAGAAAGTTTTGTGAGCTACATATGGAGCCATTAAGACAATAGCAACAAGGAAGGAAAGGCTCCAACGATCCACGTACATACACAGACAAAGTCAGACATGCTCGCCCTACCTTGTACCTTTCGCCGTAGGTTCCGCTTCCGATCCGCTGGATACATCAAAATCCTCCTGTGGGTTTTTCTTTCGAGATTCACTCTTGGGGGACACGGCCTGGGTTCATAAATTGCTGTAAACGCGACGGTAAAGTAAATTTCGTATCAGAAGAGGTGCGAAGCACCCAACTCAGACCCAAAACGACTTCGCTGGCTCTCTCTTTCCGCCAAAGGCAGTTAAATGTTTGTTTTTGTTGGGCTTGGTCCTTTCCATGCTCCATTATAGTAAGAGACTAAATGCACAACGTTGACAAACAAAACTGAACCAAGGGATAGTTTAAGAGGCAAAGGAGAAATGTTAAATCCGAGAATTGAATAAAACTTCCAGGCCGTTTTATGCAGTTAATACTGAATGTCGAGAGTTTCGTGGAGGGGTGAACACCTTTGCCTTCTCAGCTTAGCAGGTGGGTCGGAGCTTTCTGCAAGAGCCCGATCGGCGAACGCGGAATCTTGCTGCATCAGACAGACCGATGTGAGAAAGATGATCGTTCGACGGCAAGTTTGACCCAGCCACGATGTCAATGAGACCTCCTGTATGCTCACGAGCAGGAGGCGGTCCACGTCGAGAAGAGGTTTCCAAATTTAGGAGTTCATGGTGTTTTTGTTTACGAGGTGACCGCATGGCTTTTGCCGGATAAACTTACAGAATCATTTATGAATTTTCTCTACCGAGGCTGCGTTAAATCTGAAAATTCGATGTTCAGAAGGAGATTATGTGCGGAATTGAGTAGGCTGTTTGTCACAGCTGCATTTCATTTGCCAATTACGTGGAGGAGGGATGCGATTCAACGACCATAACCTGCACCTGCCCTCTGTAAACGATGAAGCAGATATGAAGCTCGCGTACCCATATTTGTGTGATGTTTGGATCTTTCTTTCCATAGAAAGGGAGTAACGTGAATAGAAAGGATGAGTATAAAGTCGAAACACAGACATTGGCAGGTAGATAGCTAAATCGTATCTGCCCGTGGTTCTTTTCATATGAACAATGATCTGGTACCTGAGTACTGACATGAGTAATCATGGCATTTTAAAGGCCGTCCTCATGGCAAGACGAATCTGGAAGCCATCAGTACGGCCGATATATGGAGGTAATTGGATATCATTCAGCCATTCATTTCTACTCGTTTCAACCAAATGCATGACTGGACTGACTGACATGACTTTTTATGAAAAAAATTTGCTACTCTTGAATCCACCCATTGTTACTCCACCTTATCTTTTATTTCCAACGATGAAAAGCTGCTGTGCAAAGTGAAATACTCTCAATTGGACAACACTTAGTTGTGCCAGTGCACGACATAATAAATGATGGCACTGGACACTCCATTCATGCAGCCCGGGAATTGGCTTAGTGTTTATGGGTGCTGGCTGGCATATTAGCGTCCTGAGTGTCGAGCTTTGGCAGCGAAATTAACACAAAGGTGGATTGACGTCAGCCATCATCCTTTTGAGGACGGTGAATGAGTTCCAGTGAACTGGTGTAGGGCATCAGGCATCTGAGATCGTCGTTGCCAATCAAAATGATAGCTTCTGGGCACCTGAGCTGGCCATATGCAAGAAGAAAAAGACTCACTCAACATGCGGCATGAAAGATAGGTGCAATTTGAAGAGTTTGAGATACTAACGGCCTTGGATGGTTTAACAGACAGTAAACAATTTTAATTCTTATACAGGGGCATTCTACGGTGACAATGTTCTATGTTAAGTCTTGGAAATGCGATTTTATATATTTTCAAATAAATCGAATGACAAGGAGGAAACAACAACAGGGTAACCTTCCTGTCAGATTGCGGTAGTGGGGTGTCGGGTGGTGCTGAGGTGTTCGTCCCAGACGGCGGTCTCCTTGAGTTAAATGTGGTGGTATTGTGCGGAGCCGGAAACGTTCGGCGCGACGACCTGCCGATGGAGCCACAAGTTCGGCTCGACGAGTCTCCGGAATTCAGCTCGTACTTTCCTCCGGGAAAACACGGGTGCCTTTGTTGTGGACCATGAAGCGTCAATATTTCACCCGTGCTACAGGGTATTCGCGGCAAATCTAAATATCTAGAGACCACGTGGCGATTGACCGAGTCTTCACACCTCGACGGAACTGCACGAAACCGAGGCCGCTTAAGCGAGCTCGTTCCGTGTGCGCTTCCGGCGTTTTCAATTCGCCGAGTTCCGTGGTCCGATTATCACGTTTGAGGCGGCACAACAGCCTTCTTATATTCCCCAGCACGGAGCGACACGCTCAGATCAATGACAGACTGGACATCGAACGAGCTGCATATATTTCACAAATGGGAGATTATTTATACAAATCGGTGGGTAATAAAGGAGGCACGTTAAGAGCAAGAACTAAACCGACTATAAGAATATGCAATGCAATATATATACAGCATTTCTACAATTCAACTACTTACTTGACGGGGTCCCACAAACAAACACACACACACACACACACCACACATTCACAACGCACACACACACACACAGAAATAAATGGTGGTGATGGCTTTAATTGCGGACTTAGCTTGGAGGACAGGTGAGTCTGAAGCCAGGGTCTGTCTGACCTTACCACTCGTGTGGTTCTTCAAGCTGTTTCGGACCGGGCACCAGCGCGGGCGAGCTGGACCAACCACCGGAGCCATGATCTTTCCGAGCTCCGCGGACCCTCCGCGCTCCGGAACACGTGCTGGTGAAGAACGAGGAGCCGATCCTTCGGCTGCGACGCTCGCTTCCCGAAGAACACCACCGACCAAGATGGAGCCAAGAGTCGCACGCACTGGGAATAAGCAAAGACCACGAAGAGCTTCCACGAACCAAGAAGAAACAGCCGACCAAAGACCAGACCAACAAACTCAACCAACAGAGGGTTCGCTTCTATTCTGTCAGGCCCACCTTGCTTCCGGCGTGACTCATGCGCTGTAGGGGGCTGCGCATTCCATCCCCCCCCCCGCAAGTTAAGTTTATGCCATATTATAGGCAGCAATTCGGTTTCTAAATCCACTCTGACAACACCGCATTTCAGCGGCGCGCGGAGAGGATGCGGGAGCAGAGGGTTTGCTGTCTTCAGCGTGTCCGCAACTAACCGGGCATTTTGGCGGCTGACGTAGAAGATTAGTTTTCCATAAAAATGGGAATCCTAACTAATTAAGATAAATTCGCAGTGCATGAACATTTCCTTAACCCATTAGACAGGGACGGGAGCTATCTATAACAATGTACTTACCGATATAACTGATTCTAAAGACTGAAATATTGAGTGTGATCATAGCTTCCCAGATTCGCATCAGTATTGTCAGGTCAGGGCCATATCGATAATATGATTGCTAAGGTACCAGTAGAACCTGTACTAACCTGTTTCATGGTCGGGTTGGCCGGAGAATTGAAACGGTCTCCCCCACTTCCGTGAGAGGGTGCATGATAATATGGCCACCCAGCAGGATTAAAAACCAAACCTGTCAAAGGTGAAGGAGCTTCCTTGTGAGCCAACAGCCATTCTATCATTGCCCAACTGTGTCTGCAGATTCTTCCTGCACTGGGGTTACTTTTTTAGGAGGTTGGTAGCAGGATTTGCACTCAGCCATGTAATACCTTCACTCCGCTAACTACAAGAAAAACCGCAAGAAAAAAAGGTGAAAACCCACTCGTGTTGAGTACTCCTGTGCAGCTGCCTCCGAGGGCAAGTTTCGGATGACGGGATTGGGGAAATCCTTCGGGACCCCCAATCTTGATGAGAGGAAGGAAAACCATGGGTATACCTCTCTGGGTCAAATTGCAATGGTGTGTTTTCAGGTTGGTGCTGAAGGTGTGTCCAGCAGTATGCGTTCCTTGGGTTACCCAGGCGTCCCTTTCGAGGTGGGATGCTGGAAACGTCCTATCACTAAGAGAGTGTATCACCCTCTCGTGTTTATCTTGAGCTCGATTTGTACATCGGTATTGCGCACTACTCTGAGGTTCGGAGAACCGATTCAGCTGGCAAATATGGCGGGTGGTTACACACGCTACTATTTGGTCCTGGTCGCTCTGATGGTTACCTTCCAAAGGTTGCTGATTTGACAATGGTATAATTGAGCCAGAACACGTCAAAGACGCAATCTTATGAGACAAAAGGATTCGTCAGCCTTGGGTGTTATTTTTGTCTCTGGAATATGCTGATGAAGCGAGTGATTCACTGTGAAGGACGATTCCATGCCCGCTTGAGTCTGATTGTTGGTCAGGTGCCAAGCAGAATCTTTACTCTTGTGGATTTCAATGCATCAACTGGACACTGCTCGGGATGGTTTGATACTATATGTTGGTCCCCATGGGGGTCCCTGGAACTGTGATCCAGAATAGCACTAGTTCCTTGACTTTGCATGAAGTAATGGACATTCGGGTGATAGTTCAATGGTTTCAGCACCACAGGCTCATCCGCTGACTTGGTGTTCACACTGGTGGTGTGGGCAAAATAGAAGTTGACCACGTGCTGCATTGATGGCGCTGCAGATGAATCAGAACTGCTGGGTCCACCCGAGTGCTTTTAATTCCCCAATACCAACACAAGGCCTTGTGTGGCACATTCTGAGTTGCAGCTTAAAATCTGGAAGAAGGTACATCCCAAGCGAGGATGATGTTGGCAAGCTCAAGGATGAGAGGGTAGCTGAGATTTGCGAACTAAGCTGAGTGGAGATTTGGGGGCATCTGCTGTTTGGGGGAAATCGAAAATTTGTGGAGTGGCTTCAAACCACCTCCTGATGTTGCTGGTGGATGTCTTGGAACTCAACCGCAGGGCAAAGATAGAAGTTTGACTCTGAAGTGACACTGGATATCCATTGACCAGTTTGCATGGGCAGGCTTAATGGCAAGAGCTGAGCTGTTCATGGAGTTGAGGCATAAACTGTACAGCGCTGAGGGGGGACAAGGATCCTATGTGCGAGGAGATCTGTGAAGGGGTAGAGTATCACTGTGGTCAATGATTTCTTCGTCATGCTTACGGGGAATTTCGGCATTGGCATTCTCCAAGCCCGTGCCTCGGTGTATGTCAGTTAGAGCAGAGGTGGAGGGGCTTCTATGACAGAGGAGTTCCGAAGTGAAGGCCTGCTGGGACGATTACTTTGAGCGGTTCTGTACAGGCTGACCCACTACTGTGAGTTGGATGTCAAGGGGTGTGCATCCTATGCTGACCCTCCAATCAAAGTGATCCACCATTGTTGTGGAATACACAGGTGTGGTGAAACTGGTTTGAAATGGAGTAAACCTCTGGATCTAGTGGCATCCATGCTTGAAGTTCTCAAAGCAAGTGGAAATGCTGCACTCATGTCATTGTAATGCAGTTATGTCTCTGTTTGGAACACAGGCATCATCCTGACTGACTGGAAGAGGAGCCTTGTTGTCATTCTCGGAAATGGAAGGGTGATTGTCAGGACTGCCACTTACTACAGAGGTGTGATGGTGCTCTCAGTGCTGCAGGTCCTTGCACAGAAGTCTTGATCAGTTCGCCACCATTTCTTGGCACTAAGTGCCTTCCAGAAGCAGTCAGGCTTACACCAAAAGAGGCAACGATTGTCTGTACTCTTTCGTTCGGGCCTCGCGAACGCAGAATGAGAGTTTTCGGCAGGGGCTGCTTTGCAGCGCTATATTGATCCCTGCAAAAACATTTGATTTCAGTGAATTGGAATGCCTGGAGGATTCTTTGTCTTTTCGTGGGTGCCATCAAAATGATCATCTGATGTTGAACTTACTCTGGTACTGAGAGTGCTGTGACATGTGGTGAACTAGTTCATGGTTTCTCTATTCATACCACATCATACAATCCAATCACATTCATACAGTCAGATTCTCTGTCTTGTTCATATCACATCTCTGACTTATTTCCAGTTGTTAACTGAGTTCTCAGGGTGTGTACTGCCCCCACTCTTTCATAGCGCTTGTGGAATGGATTCTGGGGAGATGTTGGAGAGATCACGCGAGGTGCATCATTTGGAAATGTCAAGATCTCTGACCTTGATTTTGAGATGATGCATTAATCTTTGCGAGGACTCCTGGAGAATCTTTGGGGCCCTCGAGGTGCTGAAAGTGAGGAGTCGGAGCACTGAGATTATGGGTTTCCTGGGTCAAACTAAGATCCAATATACAATGGCAATCTTGGATCTGCTATTTGTTCTGTGCCTGTTGTGGTGAGGATGTGAAAGGTACGGAGAGATTCATTTATCTTGGCAGTGATATCAGTTTCTTCTCTGCTGGCTGTGACCCAGAGGTCACTGGAACATGCTGGGTCGGGCCATGGGAGTCGTTGGATCACTGGATCACGAGTGTGGACGTTGGTTGGTGACCTGTGGCAGGAGGACAAAGTCTGAGTCTTCAGGTCCTTGGTGCTTCAGTCTTGCCTCTACGATGTTAGACTCTGGACTCTGCCGCCAGGGGGATTTGAGACGGAGTCTTAACTCCTTTGGTATAGGTCTAGAGAATATTTGGCTATTGCTGGTCAGACTGTGTCCAACGAGCGATTGTTGAGAGACTCAAATATGAGATTTGTACCTTGCTGTCTGGTGAACTGTCAGCTGCAGCTGTATGGACATGTGGCCTCATTTTCCTGACACTGAATTCCTGCTCACAGATTTCTCTCAGCAAGCGAGCCTCGTGGAATGAGGATGCCAATGGGCCGCCACATGCATGGTTGAGCAGGTATGATCAGCACTCTCAAGGAAATGGGGATGGGCCAGGCATCCTGCCTGGGGGATGGCAGATGCAGGCCCCTGGAGTAACCGAGGATAAGTGGACACAGTGACGCGCTGCTTCGGTGGCATGGCTACATACCTACCTGACCCTGACCTCCTCTTTCCGCTTTATAAAGGCGAAGTCCCATGGCACAAGCTTCTCCCGCTGCCTTGACCACGATAACTCCTCTACTCCCTCTGTCCTCAGCAACTCCCTCACTTCCAACCATCCCTAACTTACGGATATCTCCCCCTCACACATCCTTCCATCTCCAACCGCAGTCTACCTTCTTTTCCTTCCTAATTGCGACGTCAATCTATCTGCTCTCTTTTGCCATTCTCTCTTCCCCTAACTGCACCAAGTAATCCAACACATTGAGCCAGCATTTTCACATAATCTCCCCGTCAAGCTATCTGTCTCTCCCTCAGTTCATCCATCCTCTTTAAATCCACCATCTTCACTCCCAAATCCTCTCACCAGTTGTCTCGGCAACGCAGTCTTTGTTGTTGTTTCTGTCAGTGCCCCACGTCTCAGCGTAAAGGTAGGCGCTGTTATAAACAGGATATCACAAAGTAAAGATGTTCACAAAACAATAATGAAAAAGTATGCCGTATGAAGCTTTGGAACCACTGGCTGGGAGCTGGCTTGATTTCACTACATTGTCAGGAAGAAAAAAAATTGTACGTTCACCAGTTTGGTGTCTGGTAGCCCGAAGACGTATATGGAATCCCAGAATTCCCAAATGAATTATCGAGCTATTTACCACGATGTATTTTGGTAGCGGGTATCACATAAGCAGTAGTGGCCATGTTTTGCTAACATCATGTGAGTAAGCCAGATTTTTATTTGGGACAAATCGAGGCAAGCGTCTGCACTATACATCCACCAATAAAGAAGATGCAATTTATATGATAAATGAATGTCTTTAGTAATTTTACGTTGAAAGCCCGAGCTGTCAACGTGAATATGTGAAAATCAGAAGGTCGCCATCGCATCAACGAATGACACTGCATGGCAAAATTGCAGGACACACACAATGGTGCTTTGGCATGCAATACAGCCACTGACAAGCTCACATTGGTTTGGTAACGACTCAGTTCCAACTCCCAGTACAGCCGTACGTTATGTGGCATGACAATAAATATATAAGCTCAAGATCAAACTCGCAAAGAGTTGGAGTGCCTGCGGTATCCAGTTCACACTGGCACGATAATTTTGTTGCTTCCCGAATATGCCATCCAAAATATTTGAATTTGCAGTTGCAGTAGAATCATTCAATAAAACAAAAACTGTCTACAGAGAATGCTTCAAAATTTTTGTTGAAATGAATTATTTTCCATAAAAATTTATAATCGTTTGCAAGCATGCAACAAGCAACTAGTTTTTATTGTGATGATAAGCCCCTCTTGAATAAGCCAAACAGAGCGAGTCTCAAGACGCGAATGCTACCCGCCACTATTCGGCGGCCCCCATCCCAACGCTGGTGCCATTCCTGGTGAGATGATCGCATGGATGAAATCACTAACCAGGCGCTATGAAACTGTATGTTAATTAATTACAGAGTGTAACAAGGTTATGTTCCACTCCGCGATCTAAACTAGTTAATCTGGGCATTAACCCCAGTTTGCCTATCATGCTATCTGGAAAGAAAGAATGATGGTCAGGATGGATTCTTGTGAGACGTATCAGGAAACATAATTATAAGAAAGCAATTTACAACATGTTTTAAAGGATCAATTACAACACAATTTTTAAAGCACAAATATATATATATATAATAATAATATATATATGTATATAGTATATATTATATATAATATATAATAATATATCGTATATATTGTTGTAGTTCCGCCGTTCGGCGTGCGGCGACGCTTATCTAATTTCGCCGCATCCGCCACCGACCGTGGCAATCCTAGTCGCCAGCTTTCGGATCAACGCGAAATCCAGCTACGGGTGTTTTAACCCACTGCAAATCAGCCAACTCTCTGCCACGCGCGACAGGGTCCGATCGCGAATTGTCGATTTACCTAAAATGCGCGCAGACAGAAATCCGAGGATTTACAACTTCGATGGACCTCACCGGATACGAGCCGCTTAAGCAGCTCGCCCCGTTGCAGATTGCCAGCGGTGTATTATCGCCAAGCACCGTTGGACCCGATTAGCTTATCGATTAACAACAGCTATTTATCGAACGCAATTACAGCAGCTCATGAGAGAAGAAGGACAGCAACGAGCAGCGTGAACATTCAAACAATGACATTTATTGTCACTACAGCAATGAAGCAATGCAAGTACAACATTATGCAATGCAATGAATGCAAGAATGGCGGTAGTACAAGAACGAGCTAAACCAAAGACTGCAGCCGTACCATTATTAAGTACACAATCACTTAACCACATCTACTTAGCGGACACGGCGCCACAACTTCATACAAGAAAACCCCAGAAAGAAAGGGTAAGACAGGGCTGTAGGCCTTAATGTTCGGAGCTGTGGAGACGAAGGCGCTCCGTGAGACCCGACTGTACTGCCACCCTCGTGGTGACTCGCTGGCGACCTCGATGTTACCGTCGTCAACACGGCAGCTGGCGTGGCGCTCGGTTGGTCCAGCTAGCCGTGCGGCCGGTGGATCGGGCTCAGCCAACAACGCTCAGAGAATCGAACGGCCGTTGCTCTGTTCAAGAGTGATGCTCTTTTACGGCGCCCGTTCCCTCGGCGTTGCTCGACCGTCTGTCGCTGGCTGGCGACTTCTCTCCGGGCTTCCCCGACCACAGTTCCGCACAGACTCGCAGGTTTGCCTGCGCTCCAGCTCCGCTGCGCTCCGAGACCCCGACTGCCCTCCATTGACTCGAACCTTGGCGCTCTCCACCCGACCCAACAGATCTGCTCGCTGGCTTTCCACGCGGCCTTTTTATGGGTCGGGGTGATTGATCTTCCACTTCGACCTCTCACCCCCTGGCTTCCACCCCTTTTGGCATTGATCCGATCGTCGTCGTGAACGCGAACGTGCGCAGACGTTGTAGGAATCATCCTTACCCCGCGCTTGTTGGAACATCAGCGCTCCGCCCAACGAGGAGTCCCCGCGCTGTCGCGGAGATGCGTCGTTGGGATTCGCCGTGGTTGGCGAAAAGATGGCGCGCACATGAAGATGAAGGTGAGGGCGATGTCTTTTGTGAGATTTGTTGAGGAGATGGGGAGAATTTTGTGTTGCGCTGTGGTGGGATGGCGTGGTTGTGGATTGGTTGTGGTTTGTTGAGAATACGTTTGTTCCAAAATAAAGATAAGCAAAAGAATAATACACTCAAAGATCACAGCCGTTTACACGAATAATTCCCTTTAGACACGTGGGAAATCTCAATCTGAACCACACCACTTATCGACATAACGATCTCTGAAACCAATTAGGTCATGTGGAGGTGGGTCGGTTCGTTCAGTTTCGTTGTCAGATCACCAATCTAAATGAAATCACCCTGTACATCACTGAAGAACACACCATTGAATCCTACTGTTTCCATATGCACAGTTGACACACGACAGTTATTACATTTGAAATTACCGCCGTGAAGTGGCGTGGCGTCTTTCTAAATCGAGGAAACACAGGAAACAACAAATCAAGATGGCTGAGCCCATGGTTCGGTGATTTTCGAGTGTTTTTGGTCTTTCAACAACCAAATAGCTTGTTTATCACTTGGCGCGGAGGAATGATGAGAAGTGACGCAATTCAACTGTAAAGAGCTGGCGTAAGGTATGCGAGTGTGCGAAGGCTGGTGGCGACGCCACTGATAGTGAAACTATCAACAAATGCCGTTTGCTGGCTGATAAAATTATGAAACTGCTGCCAAGTGACTGATCTCCTGTGGATCCAGCCGTCACCGGTTCTGCTATTCGTTTTGTAACAAGGATATGATAAAACGCGCTGAAGCCAGGAAAAGGAAATCAGAAGCCAGCACTACTGCAGTTTCTGCTAGAGCTCAGTAGGTGGTGGGCGGACTCGAAGAAGAGGGCACTCATACCACAAAATACGTAGAAAATCCTCAGAACCTCTGTAGAAGGGTGGCTGCAAATCAGCTGGTGTACTGCCAGAATTTGTATCATATGCCAGAAAAAAACAAATTCATCCATGTCAAAGGAAAATCTCAACGTACATTGTCCCTGGCAGAAAACAATGAAGGAAAGCTGAGAAACTGCTGAGCAGAGAGAGATGAACGTGATGGAGAATAATGACACTATAAAGGATAAAGACTGTGTGGCGCTGGAAGTTTGTTATCACCGTAAATGTTATTACGAGTATGTGAATGACACATACCAAGACAGAGTAAAGTAAACTCAAACTCAGAAAGTAACTATATCAACATTTGACATTTTCTGTGATAAGTAATCCAGGTAAGACTCATTGATGGAAAGCAATCTATACATAGAAGAATTGTGTGAGATGTCAATACCTACTCAAAGTATGCGAAGGTCAGGATAAGCAACTACCAGCAAAAAGACTGAAGAAAAGACTGCAGGAACGTACCACAGACATGATTTCTATCGCCACCAAAATGTCTGAGAGCGAAGTGGTACATGAAGGACTTGATATTGTTCCATTGCTCAGGCTGCTGTTGTAGACAGTAGTCTCTACAAGAAACAGAGTCAACTACCAGAGGATGAAGCCAGCCAGGGTCCCACAGCAGGGTGACTCGCTCAATTTACATGTTCTATACTCGGAGCACCATGGTGAAGGGATGACCTGAACAAACACAAAAGTGTGACATTACATGGCCACCACTTGCTCCTGACTTCACATTTCAAATGCTGAAAGAGCATCCCTGTTGCATTGTACTACCTTGTGCATGATAGCGGGCCTGTCAGACGAGCCACCTGGAAAATTTGTGGAACTCCCAACGGCATATTCATCTGAAAATGCTCTCTGTTTCTTCAAGACGTTGTTTCTATAGCGTCAAGGGTCAGACGTTTACTCCGAAGTCCTATGCATTGGCCTGACTGTGAAACATTGGACTGGTTCTACTCGACTGTTAGGACTGTCAACAAGCTGGCATTGTTGTCTCAGTCAGTACTACACAGGTTGAAACTGCTTTGGCACTGTGCAGATTGATCAGGAGAAAAACTGCCCTCAAACTGCCTAGAAATGTACCGACAATATTTGTGTACGATAAATCGATTTCAGTGAGGAGACCCTCACGCTCATGGACCACTCACCACACAATGATTGATGATACAAGACGCACCCTCTGAGCCAATTCAGCACGCTCGTCCAGTGACTCAATTAGCAGTCGTCAGCGGTCATTAGTTGTAACACGCCACCCATTCTCAAGTATGGTGGCGGGAAAGGCAAGGGACCACAGCTTTTTCAGTTGTGACATTGACATCAGTCCGTCACAAGAGGACAGCTATCGCTGGATGTGCTCTATTACCAATGAAAACGTCCAGAAAACGGACGGGCGTTTGCGGACATGGACTGGGTACAACACCCTCCTTCGTCGGGATGAAGAGTTGACAATCACAACATCTACTTCCCCGTGATCGAGGCATCACCCACGGAACTGGACACCGTTTACACGTCCTACGCCAAAGCATCGATATGGCTGATAAACTGAACGTGAAGAAGTCGTTCTAGTCTTCGACTTTGCGATCTACAGTAAGGCGCAGGAGATTCGTTGGTTGCACCGGAGTTGACAGAAAGTTGGTAATCGTCTCGGCGAATTCCACCAACTCATGAGCTTCCTAGGCGTGATCGCAAAGATTCAGAGACGCAGGTTCTGCTAGACCTCATAATAGAGTCTGGTATGTCGCTCAGCTTCTGCAAATTCATAATAAACGCCACCACTTATAACAGAGTCTGCGCTGTCACAAGCTCGTCTAGAAGCGTAGAAGACTATGCTTCCAGCCTTCATGTGATCCCTCGCAGAGGAGAGCGTGTGCTGCATTCGAGAGTGTATAGAGCGTCTCCAGGAACGTTTCTTCCGTTGGTCGACAGATTTGACGTGTCATCGGAAGAGGTATCAG
>CM068961.1:122603905-122619814 GCA_035128595.1 Eptatretus atami
GGACAACCACACTGGGGATTCATGTCCCCACAAGAGGTTCCGGGGCCTCTATACCCCCCAAGCTCGGCGTGCACCCGTCCGTAGCACTCATCCCCCCGAACTCGCAAAGCACGACCGAACCCACCTGGTCGTGAGTCGCCTCAAGGGGGATACTCCCTCCCCTCGTTCCTGGAGGAGGCCATCCAACTGCTTGCACGGGTCCCCACACGTTCTGCCAGCTCGCCCCCATTATCCTCCACTACCTCCGTGTGTGTGTGTGCGTCTCTAACCCCGTCCAATCCCCCTCTATCTCCCGTGTCTCTGTACATTTATTAGTTTCTGTGTCTCCTCGTGTCTATTAGTCTCTGCTTCTTTCTGGCGTCTTTCCCTTATCTTTACGTAGGTCAACCTTGCTTTCTCCTTAAGTCGCTCCCGTCCTTCCCTCTGTTTCACTCCTTGCTCTTTCACGATCTCCGCGTACCTCATCCTTGCTTTCCGTTATTTGTTCTTTTCTCTCCCTCCCAATTCCTTTCACCTCGTGTCTTATCTCCCTCGTGCACGTCTCCGTCACCCAATTAATTTTCCCCTCTGTGTTGCCGTCACTTTTTCCGTCACCTTCTCTGTCACGACCCTCGCCCACACGTCTCCCGAATTACTTTGTCCTCACCCGCCTCCACTGCGGGCCTGACAACCGTTGCACCCCCTCCCAGCTCGTTCGCTCCCACACGTGGCATCGCCATTACGCACTCCGTTGTCCGCGCTTCACTGCACGCTATTGCCTTCATGCCCGCCTGCAGGCTTCGGCCCATTTGCTGCATCTCACCCGCATTTCTTCCATTTTGTTTGTGTTTGTTTCCATTTTCTTGTTCATTCCATCTATTTCGTTTTTCATTTCATTTTTCAGTCCGTTTATTGCTTGCATCATCTGCACAAACATTTCCCCTACTTGGCTGGTCTCAGCCGACCCCGACGAAGCTGAATCGCCTCGGACGGTCGCGGTTTCGCCGGGGAACGGGGAAGGGTTTTGACGGAGGGGGGAGGGGGTGTCATCCACCGCGGCCACTGACGCTGCCGCGCCCATTTCGGGTTCTGGGTTCGTTTGGGAAATTCATCCTGCACACCAATGTCCTGCTCGGGTTTTTGTCCTGGGCCATGGATTCTACATTACTACACATACACATTTCTACCCCCGGCACCCGCCCGCCTTGAGACTCCGTCTTATTTCTCGTAACGGGTTAATTTTAAATCGCTCGTAATTTGGAGAATCGGGGGTCGCTCCTCTCACCCCTGGACCGATTCCCGTGAATTTAGCTTGGAGACCGAGAGTTCGTTTCCCGCTCTCTGACACCAGTGTTGCGAATTCGCGCCCGCCGGCGTGCGAACGGCCACGTGACTCGAATCGCGGCACGTCTCGCCCACCGGACGGACAATTCAGTCGTGACCCTCTTGGAACTATCGCAAGGAGTAGTCACGGGTGGGGGTTTAACCTCACCACAACCCAGTCCGCATTCTACCCGCGCGAAATAGGGTGAATCGCCGAAAGTCAATATACCTAAGTACTCGCACGGGTAACCTACCGAGGGTTGTACCACGCCACAGGTCGACTCCGGACATGAACCGCTTAAGCGGCTCGTTCCGTGCTACAGGGTAACCAAGCGGAGTTATCGTCGACCTTGACGGTTCAGATTAATTATCGGCCGATCACGCCCACTACGAACCCTTTTACGCGAAGCAAGATGGAGATTCAACAAAGGAAAGGACGCAGCGAAACGGGGAACAAATTCACACAAGCACGTTTAATTCACAAACACGTAAAGCACACATACAGCCATACAGTAATCACAAATGCAATATAGCAGTTAAAACAATAGAAACAATGCAGATTTACTACCGACTAAGACCGACACACGGCAACACTTAAATAGTTCTACTTCACAAGACAGGCGCCTCCACAGTCATTTGCCCAAAAATCCCAAAGAAAAGAAGTGGCGACTTCCCTGGTCTGGCTGGTGAGTCCCTCTCCGCGACCGTCAGCGTGGCCGCGCCTGGTCCCGACCTCTCTCTCGGCCGGCGAACCTCTCCGGCACTCCTCGTCCGGACGCGCAGGTCCACCTTGCAACCGCGCCGCCGCGTCTCCCGTCCGTGCCTCCGTTCACAGGAAGCCTCGAAGACCACTTAACTTGCTCAACAGCCGAAGACCAATAACAACAACTACCCTGGAGACCAACCGAAGACGAGCCGCTTAAAGGTCCGTCCTGTCCGCCTTTTGTAGCGCGGCGCTCCGCCCTTCACTCCGCCCCCCTTTTTGGCCCCGCCTCCCTTCGAGCTTCTAGGAGAAGCTTCTCGAAGGGGGCGTGCCCTTGCGCTTTCCCTCCACCCGCACCGTGCGGGGGCCGGGGAGTCAGTTTTTGGCTCCGGGCCAGAGAATTATTCCCCCAAAAAGAGGCCCCCACCCTTTCTCACCTTTGAACCCCGGCTCGGATCGCACTTCCCCACACCGAGCGCGGAGAATTTCACGGGAGAAACAGGCGGGAAAACCTGCGCATCCCCGTTGGCCTTTATGTTCCCTCCGCGGAGATGTAACCGCACGGAGCCTGTTGAATGGCGAGTGGCGAAGATGCAGTAGCGTAGATGGTGGAGGTGGCGTGGTTGCAGTGTGGTTGGCACTGTGGTGGGATGGCGTGGTTGTGGTTGAGACGTGGTTGTTTCAAAAAAATAAGAAAGAACAGAAAACGACTGACTCAAAGCGTCACAGCCCGAATGAATCACATTAATTCCTCTAAACAACGGGTTTGGGGCTAACTACACATGTACTTCAGAAATACCTCACCTACGGGACCTGAATGGTGGTTGCGAATTTCCACAGCCGTAACAATATATATACATATTTTTTTGCAGTTCTGTAAACCGCACACCTCAGAGGCAACGGCGCACAACATACAGTGATCCCATGGTAGTTATTTCAATAGTACATGTTTAGTTAGTCCTCTCCATATGTCTAGTGGGTAAATGCGTTGCATCGGGCTCTTTTAGTCAGGTCACCAATCTTCAATCTTTGCACTTCTTCCACTCTTTGCCCTGCTTTGTCTCTCTCACACGAAACACGCAAGCAAGCACACACACACACACACACACACACACACACACACACACACACACAAACCAATACGAACTAAGCACCAAGCAAAGCACAGCGAGCGCCTCATTTGCATATGTGCGCCAATTCCATTCTATACCGATAACCAACTTTCAACTGCCATCTCACCTCAGACCCTCATTCTGCTCACCATCCTGCTACTACACTCACCACAAACACTCCACACCACAACCAAAAATCCCCGCAACTTACGTTACATCTTCATTACAAATGCCTCCGTTAGGGACAAACCCCTCCCTCTCCGCCGAGACGCCACCATGACAAGCATCTCCTACCTCTTCGCTGCAACACCACATTAAAATATCTTCACTGAAAACACCAGAAGCTACTCTCACTTGTGTTCAACTGCCGCAACTGCCACATTTTCGAAGAACACACCACAGCCTCAAAGGACGTAGGGGGGGCGAGAGTCCGGTTATTTTTGGGCATAACTCAAAGCGTGAACGTGCACAGGAGTTTGTTCAAGGACAACCGAGCAGCACAGGGATTTCCCTAAAATACAACGTTTGAATGGAGGCTAGCGCACATTCAGGGCCAGAGAGCGCTTCCATGAACCATACCCCCATGTTAATGTCAGAGCTCCAACGCTTGGGTAGGTCGGCAAGTGACTGAGGCCATTTTTCGGTTTTGGGACCCAGCAGAGCTGGACCATGGTGCGGGGTGACTGCTATGGGCCAATGGGAAGGCTAGAAATCATCAACAGCCCCGTTTGATCTGATTCTTTGCTCCTCCCCTGCCCGGGGCTCATAAAAAGAGCAAACTCATCTCAGTTTAGTCAGAACTCGCCAGACGCCAGAACTCGCCGTATGGAGCAGACTGTGGCAGATTTTGGACCTCGCCGGGGAAACAGGCAGCGGCAGACGGCACAAGGAGGGCAAGTGTCAACGCTGAGCGAGTGGCATCGCGAATCAGCACAGAATCACCGAGTGACTACTATAAGCCGGGGCTCCTCTCATTCTATTGACGCTCAGTTCAGCTGCATCCAGCAACAACATTTCCATGGACAGATTCTTACACTATTACGATTGGGTCTTTTTTTTACGCATCTTTCTCTACCAACTATCTCTCACCTAATGTGGATGCACAAGAGCAATCAGCACGGGCAAGCCCGACCAACCGTTCTTTTAGGAGCGACCAACCGTTCTTTTCAGAGCGAACCCAATAAGTGAACCGTACTAACTCGCACCTCACATCTTACTCTTACACCATGCTGCACCCCATGTTGCATTACACTGGCACCTGACACTCCCACACCATAGACACCCTCAGTATTTCTCCCTCCTTCCCTTTCTCAAGCGTTTTGGGTTGCGCAAGTCCACTGACCATGCCAGGTATTGAGAGATTGCTAATCCTTAACTGCTTCTTATCTCTCTGGGCTATTTCTGATTTTCCTTGGGTTTGTGTGTGTGTGACGGCACCTGTCGTCGCATAAGTTAAGACTGTCTATGAATATTCGGGATAACTCTGCTCTGTCTTCTTCATTTGTGAATATTGTATGACTTTTGCCGCACCCCACAAATTCCTTGCTTTCCCTGCTGTGCATTTGCAATAAATCCCTTACTGTGCCACATAACTTTCCTCACTTTGTTAAATAAATGTGCCTGTTAGAAATGTACCCAGCTAATTTGTGTTTTTTCTTCCATCGGTCGAGCGTGGTCTGCACCTTAGTTTAGCCAGGACGTTATACCCCAAAATCTGCTTAACCAGTGCATACTTGGCAGCTCTGCTCGGCTGCAACTGATACGGTAAGTTAAGCAAGTATGCGTCGAGGGTGCAGTTCCCCGATAAGGCGATCACGTGTTCCCAGTTAAACGGTTGTTAGACGGGGGACACTGGGTCACGTGGTCAAGTTATTGGCGTTCGCGGTCGATTAGCGACCCACTGCGACATAAAGTTATTCGTGTACGATGTCCTGTGATTCTCGGTGAGTCCTCAGAGGAACCAGGGACAGCCCCTCCCTCATATATATATATATATATATACAAACACACACACGAGTGGCAGTCAATAAGTAACTAAATGGCGACATAAATTTGAGAATGTAATGGGTGTAGTTGTAGCGAAATATGTTATATATATATATATGGGTAAGAGTCATGTTTTGCCTGTTTTAGATCTGGCAACAGTGAGCATATGACATCAGTGGGGCAGTTCCAAGATGGCGGCTCCCTTTGAAGCATGCACCAGGGAGGCGCAACCTTCTGTCATCCGTTTCTTGGGAAATGAGGCTGTGAATCCCAGTGAAATCCATCACAGAATGAAAATACAAGATAGTGACGCATGTTTATCACTGCAACAGGTGTACGACTGGGACAGGACTTTGTCCAATGGAGATCGGGGCAGTGCTCATCACACTCCACGTGTTTTGATTTACCAGCCGATCACATCACGTGCCTTCTGGTTGAATGGTTTGCTTTAGTGGGAACAATCATCTGAGTGGCAGACGGACGGTTGTTCTTTGTGGATTATGCGGTTTTACCGTGTGAGGTCATAATCCGTGGCGATACTCACCATAACCGTCAGGAGGTGCATCTGATGTTTAAATGATGAATGTGGTCATCATTGGTTAGGTATTTATTGGTATGCCATCCTGACAAGGGCAAAGAAGCCTGAAATCTGGATAGGTGGCTCCGTTTGATGTTTAACTGTTGTTGACCATTTTATCTTTGTCTGGTTGACAGAGTCACCGTGCAGAGGCCTCCGGGATGGAGGTGACACTTTGTTGTAGGACTATGTCCAATGGAGATTGGGGGAGTGCTCGTCACACTCCCCATGTTTTGATATATATAATTATATACATTATATATTGTTACGGGTGGAAATTCGCGAACACCATCCAGGTCCTAGGTGAGGTATTTCTGAAGTACATGTGTAGTTAGTCAAACCCGTTGTATAGAGGGAATTAATGTGATTCATTCGGGCTGCGATCCTTTGAGTTAGGCGTTTTTCTGTTCTACCTTTGTTTTGAGCCAACCACGCCAACAACAACAACGCCAGCAGCCACAACTACCTTCACCACTCGCTACCGCAAACCTCACATCACCGCCATTCAAACGGCACCATGGCCATCGGACACTGCCGAAAACCTCCACCACTTCTCCTGGCCATTCCCGCACCACCTGTGGGCACGAGCGTCGGGCTATCTTCAGCGATACACGCGAGCCGCGAGTGCAGATGGCGGTTTTTCGGAGGAGAATTCGGATCAGGAATGCTACACGCCACATCTGATCCATCCAATTAGGAAGCGCGGGGCGGCTTGGCCCGCCTCCAGACGCGCCTGAGGGAAATCGGGATATGCAAATTTGAGGATCAGGAAAGATTCACGCCCTTTTTCTCCATCCAATCGGCGAGCGTGGTCCGCCCCTGAGGTCGTTTGGATCCGAGAATTTGCATATGGTGGGTTCCTGGAGCCGATAAAAAGACGAACACGGCGGCGCGGGCGGCTTCTCTTTCTCTTCAGTTGGTTCGCAAGAAAGTTGTCGTCGAGGTTCCCTGTCTGCTGTCTGGTCGGGGGAAGAGGTCCTGCGCTCGCGGCTTGGCGAGCGACCTGCAAACGGAGGCACGGACCGGAGACGCGGCGGCGTCGGTTGTGGGGTGGACCTGCGCGTCCGGACGAGAAGTGCCGGAGAGGGTTCGCGGCGCGAGAGAGAGGTCGGGGCCAGGCGCGGCCACGCTGACGGTCGCGGGAGAGGGACTCACCAGCCAGACAAGGGAAGTCGCCACTTCTTTTCTTCATTTCTTTTGGTTTTGTGTGAACGTGCGTGTCGGCGCCATGTCTTGTAAAGTAGTATTGTTTTAAGTGGTCCGTGTGTCGCGTATTCGGTTGTAGCTCTGCGTCTCGTTGCTTTTGTCGTTCCTTCTTTTACTTGATATATGTGCATTTCTTTAATTATTATTGTTGCTATAAATATTTGCTATACGTGTGCTCTATGTGTCGTGTTGTAAATAAAATGCTTGTCTGTTGAATTCTTCCCCCGTGTCGCTGCGTCCTTCCTTCGTTGGGTCTCCATCTTGTTTCACGTAAAGGGTTCGTCGTGGGCGCGGGCCGCCGATAATTAATCTGAACCGTCAAGGCCGACGATAACACGCTCGGTTAGCCCGGAACGAGCCGCTTAAGCGGATCGTGTCCGAAGTCGGCCTGTGGCGAGGTACAACCCTCGGTAGGTTACCCGTGCGGGTACTTAGGTATATCGACTTTCGGCGATTCACCCTATTCGCGCGGGTAGAATGCGGACTGGGTTGTGGTGAGGCCGAAAGGTCCCGTGACTGGATCCCGGCGTTAGCGGGAGGGTCACGACTGAATTGTCCGTCCGGTGGGCGACGCGGTGCGATTCGAGTCACGTGGCCGATCGCACGCCGACGGGCGCGAATTCGCAACAATATATATGTGTGTGTGTGTTACGGCCACGGGTACCAAGTGTATTATAAGGGGGTTAATCCTCGTTTCTCCTCGAAAGAACCGGACCTGGGTCCACCGCTCACAATTAACTTTGTGGTATGGTGGGTTGCTTAACAACCACAAACGCCAATAAGTTAACCATGAGTTCCAGTGTCCATCTAATTTACTGTTTAACTTGAGGTCACGTGGCCTCTTGACCGGGGAATGTGCCCTCAGCGATGCACCAATCTTATCTTGATTAGATCTTAAGTAATGTGGCCGCGCGTTTGCCGTTGGTGTACGCCGACTATGACAGGTTAAATAGTTTGGGAATTACCTCCCAGTCTATCTAGGTTCAGGCAATGCTGGATCAATGGAAGGAAAGGACAAGCACAGAGAGGTTGAATTGTCAACAAGGAATTTATTATTAAGAAATATACCGTAAATGAACTGAATAACTTTTTATTTCCTTGTGGTGTAAATGGAGGAATTCAAATCAATCAAAATAATCAATCAACAAAATAATCTCAAGCAAAGAAAGAATTCAACAAACAGTTATAGAAAAATAGACAAATAGCAGATGCTTATCACGATGCCTCACTTAACAATTAAACACGAGACATACGTACCCAGCAGATCATTCAGGGGGAAAAGAAATCCGGTCTCTGCTTACCAAGGCAGAAGTCATCGTGAGTCTGATAAAATGTCCCAAAATGTGTGAGCGTGCGTTGGTCAGCTGCCAGCGCCCTGAGTCGCCGTACACCCACCGGGAAACAGGTTCGAACACCAATCGACATCACGTCATCACCCCCAGGAACTAGGGACACCAAGAATCAGGTACGCCACGAGCCAGGTACCGAGCAGAACCAGCAGGAATGGTCCAACCATCACCAACCGTCAAGAGCTATCAGGAGCTGTAACCAATGGGCAGCTGTTATCGGCTGTAACCAACGGGCAAGAGCTGTAAGGAACCATCACCAGCTGTCAGGAACTGTCACCAACTGTCACCAATGGTCAGGAGGTGTAAGGAGTCGTCAGCAATGGTCAGGAGCTGTAAGGAACTGCCACCAATGGTCAGGAGGTGTAAGGAACCATCACCAGCTGTCAGGAAATGTCACCAATGGTCAGGAGGTGTAAGGAGTCATCAGCAATGGTCAGGAGCTGTAAAGAACTGCCATCATTGGTCAGGAGCTGTAAGGAACGGCCACCAACTGTCAGGAGCTATCAGGAACTGTCACCAATGGTCAGGAGCTGTAAAGAACCATCACCAGTGTTCAGGAGCTGTAAAGAACCATCATCAATGGTCAGCAACCATCAGGAGCTATCACCCACTGTCACCAACCATCAGGAAGATGGTCCTCCCATCCTTTTTATAAGCGACCAGTCTGGGCGGAGCCTCAAGCAGACTTCAGCCAAATCCAGCTTGCCTATTGACGCATCGCTGCACATGACCTCCAACCGTCAATTCACACGATCATTCCTTCCCCACCATCGAACAAGATGCAACTCCCAATTAACACAGGCCTGGCTTATGACGCCATGTTTGGGGTGCTGGACGGGCAGTAGAGGGCTGCCATTTGCCAGAATTGCCGAACGAAAACGTGGGGCGCTCACAAAACATCAACGGTCGCCATTGCCTCCCCGTTCGGCCCAACACGAGCAGGAGCCAGCCAGTGTCCATGGAGCTGCCGAACGGGGCGTCGGATATCGATGGAAAAAAGGTGGATGTCAAACATCGATGAAAGAGAGGTGGGTGTCGAACGTCAATGGAAAAAGGTGGATGCCTGAGGTACATGATCCGCAGCCATGTCTGACCATCAAAATGAATTGTTCAGGAAAAACCCACAGTGTGTTTAATCAAATATCCTGTGAGTCCAAAGTGTAAATAAATTGTCTATTTCCAAGCCAATGTGTCCTGATGGAAAGGGGTAGAATGAGTCTTCGTTGGGCTAATGGCTCTCTCGCATGCATGAACATGTCGTAAAGAGGAAAAGGTTATCCCATAAGAAAAGGAATCTGTTCTATACCCTTCTCCAACACATCAAAGAGTTAGAATCCCACCAGACAAGGTGATGGGTCGATTCTGAACATGCATTTATGGAAATAACTATCTGAGGACCTGGATGTTGTGTGCATAAGTCAGATCCGATTCTGAAATCCATAACTATATATATATATACATACATTTATATATGTACTGTACATACATATATATGTATATATTTTGTGTAAGATTGGGGTGGTTGGGATGACATTTTTAAAGAAGAAGAGGGCGCTTCCAACCAAAAGTAAAAAACTAGATCGACTCCACTAATTTGAGCAAAAAAGTGAGAGCAGACCCGGTCTCGGGCAACGTTTCGCCGGCTTTGCAGCTGGCTGGCTTCATCAGGCACAAGTCTATTGCTGCGAAGCCGGCGAAACGTTGCCTGAGACCGGGTCTGCTGTCGCTGATTTTTTGCTCAAATTCGCGAAGTCAATCTAGTTTTTTACTTTTGGTTGGAAGCGCCTTCTTCTGCTTTAGAAATATATATACATATATATATATATATATATATACATATATATATATATAACTTTCCGTGTTCTTCTAGCCAAAGAAGCTGCATAAAGCAAACATGAGCGGCTACGCAAGGTAAGCCTTTGCTGTTTCAAACCCTTCCGAGAGTTCCTCCGTTGCTGTAAAGACATTTACAAACAGTGCAGACGAAGAATCCCAAAGCTACACACCCCCTCAGTTGCCCGACTGGTTTCATCGCTTGTTGCCGAATCATCAGCAGCAAGCGCAGACAAACATCCACAACTGAGGCCCCAAAGCATGTAACATGTGTAAATGTCAAAATCAGTCAATATAATATATAAATGACAAACAAAGACCCATTCATCTCTCACCTGTGAATGGAAGGATAACCAATTAGCTCCCACCTAATGAATTCAACCCAGGTGGCTAGGATTATATAAATAAATTGTGGTTGTTTTTGTGCAGCTTTCTGCAGCGAGAAGAGCATGGGAGGAGTTGATTTATTTACATAATCCAAGCCATCTGGGTTTAATTGATTAGGTGAGAGCCAATCGGTTATTCCCTACAATTCAAAGGTGGGAGATGTGAGTGGGTCTCTCTTGTAAATACATTATATACATATATAATATATAATATATATATATATATATAGCATCACGAGCACGTGTACGTGCGAGAATCATTTTTTCATCTTGAGCTGTTTCGTAAGTAACCACAGAAGAAAGATATTTTCAAACTTACATTCACGTGGTACAAAATCGATCAAAGCTCCCTTCACAGCCACATGCTTGGGTTCATAAGCACAAGTTCCAGGGCTTGCTCTCCTGAAATATTTATACACAGAAACATGAGTCGCCTTCAATAATAATAAATATCTGCTCCTGGAATCAACCCACTTCACCAGCAACAGCTGTACAATAGTTGAATGGGTTAAAGTAAAATTTTAAATTGTAAATTGCATGAAGTGTTTTCTCGTGATGGTATTAATACTCGGTGTAATGTAACAAGATAAACATCTGGTTATGACCCTGGTGAAATGAAATGACATGCTAATTTTGACTTGAGCTTATTACACTTTACAAGGCCTTCATCTGAGTGTCATGGAATATGATTTTCATCTTGCCCTTCTTGAGGCCATGGAGGCAAGTAAGCTTATACAAGGGATGCCCCCCCCTCAATGAAGCAACATCCCACCGAGAAACACCAAAGTGACAGTTCAATGTCGGGTTGGGAATGAAACTCAGACAAAATAAATCACAGGTTATTCTCACTCCAGCATCATGCCACTATGCTGGAGAATCATGTTACTTCTGGCGGTGAAGGTGGACGAGGATTGTGTCACCTGTTTGTTTGTCTGTGAGCAGGATATCTCAAAAGGTTGTGGATGGATTCGGACAAAACTTAGTGGACCGGTTGGGTGTGTGCAAGCTGTTTTTGGTGAAGACATTGTCGATTTTATTTTAGTGAAGAACCGGATACCAGAATTTTGAAAGTGACTCTTCACCATTGAAGGATGGGGGGGGGGCAAAAACTTGATATAGAACAATATATTCAAACGTTATTGATGGATTTGAGTGAAACTTGGTGGACGAGTTGGGTAGGAGACAAGAACAAGCCGATTAGATTTTGGTTAAGCTACGGATGCAGATCGAGCTTATCAGTGGGATACAAAACAAACTGTTCAGCCTGGCAGAGGTATGCGTCCACGAGTGCCGTTGTAGATTTACAAAGCATATAATTTGACAGTACACTAAAGGGAGAACAGTCTGTAGAACACACAATATTTCACCTCAAGTCACAACATTTAGATAAGCACTACAGTCGTAAAAAAAATTAGGCGAAGTTTTGAAATTTGAAAGTTTTTGAAAGTTTTTTGAAAAAAAATTGAAAGTTTTGGAAAATTTTGGCTGTTCTATAAATTTCATTGTCTCGGAGTTCAGGGTTGGGGAGTTGGGGGGGGGGGGGGAGGGAGAGTAGTGAGAGTAGTATTTAGGTGGTTAAAAAAGGGGGGAAGAAACCCCAATTCTCTATTTGTAAATGTGTATTGTATATCACCACCTGGTGGGAAGCCTGCATTACAAGTCAGAATTCAAAAAAGGGGGATTGGGGGGGGAATTAGACCGTCCATAAGCAGAGCCAGATTAAGGCATCGGCTTGTTCGGCCATGGCCTAGGACCCGTGCTTGAAGGGCCCTGCATCTTCGGCTTCAGGAATGAAGCCTTCACCAATGTCCACATAACGAAATTTGAATAGCCAAATAGATCATTGGATAGACAGATAATTCAGTAGATAACTAGAGAGTTCACAGAACATATTACCCCATGCGGTGTTCATAATAACACGAAACTTCGCAGAGACTTGCATACATTTCTGGTCCATGAAAAAGACTGCAGTTGTGCAACAAAACAGAGCTGTGGTTCGAAGCTAACATGTAACAAAAGGCCACAGTCCTCGAGATGATGAATTTACCACTATTCATCGCTGTACAGTAGTTTGTAGCTACAATAATTATTGGTAATCATGTGCCCGGTGCACACTCACCGCGACGAGTCCACAATCTTGTACAGTGTCCCAGCTGGTTCTGTAGCACTGGGGTTCCATGTTGACATGAAGTACAACTCTCCTGAAGATGACATTACAATTTGCTGTTTGTTTATATTTATCAAAAAGTTTTATTGGATTTACAAGCCGAGCAATGAGCCTGACACATCAAATGCAATAAAAATAAAAAAAAAACATCTCATAAGTTAAAACTTGAGTGAAACCATGTTTGGAGATGACAACGTAATTCGCAAAACTTTACTAATTGCTTTTTCAAGGGGGGACAGGAAAACTCAGAGACTGGAGACCTTGGCAATGACTTGCATCCTAACATCAAATGTAATCATTTGAAAATCCAGAACGACATGAAAGTGGGGGCGGGGGGGGATTATTTACATTGTCACGTACCTACAACATAGTAATTCTGTGAAAGTTTGAAGAAACATTTCTACAAAGGAACCCACTCCCATGTTCTTTGATGCACTGATGGCAGCCAGCCCCCTTTTTCCTGCCATCAATTCCCTTCGCATACTACAGCGTGTCTGTTCATTATTTTGTTCTCCTGTTCCGATCTATCCCTCTGTGAGTCTGTTTGCCCAACAGCATTCTCTGCCACTTCACTCTTTCATGAGCCTCGACTTGCGTCGAGAAATAGAAAAGAAGGGGGAGTGGGGTGGGTGCAGGTGATGCGTATCGTGCATGTGTATTGGGAAAGGGGGTGAAGGGTATGGTAATCAAGATTGATGTAAAAATCACAATGTTTGCTAGGTTGTTGTTTTTTTTGTCTCATACAGTACAGATATTTTTATGTTTATATGGCATTCTTAATCCAAATAAAGCTGAACTAGACAGAGAAACATAGCAGTGAAGCATTAATTTTATTAAATAATTCACAAAAGTAACAAGATATCAATGAAAATAGGTATGAATGAAGAACAGGGTTTCACATTTATTGGTATATTACCAATCGATACAAAAGCTTGTAAGTTCATTCAACACGTCCATCGTTCTCCTCGATAACTATCCTCAGGTGTCACGAAAGGTCGGAGAGCACTTTTTGTTGCGTGACCCCCAAAATGGACTGAACTGCTTTTTCATGCTGCTGAAATGTAGATGATTTTTGCCGACTTCAGAAGGATGACAGGCTGAGTCAACCCACCTGGTGTTATTTCAACAGGCACACCAGGGGCTCAAACTCAAGACCCTAAGATCTTAAGCCAGCCGACTTAACCATTAAGCCAAGACCAGGCTTAATTTAGTGGATGACGAATCAAACCTGTTCAATGTCATAAAGACCATGAAGAGATCTAGAGTGACTAACAAGGCAGCAGCATTGGCCAAACAATCTTCAAGGGACAATAAAGCACCTCTACCGAATCCCGTTGCAGAGTTGGAGCCACCGAGTCAGCTTGCTAGTGCCGGGGTTGGGATAGTGAGGGTCAATGGTGCGTTCACCGGCAGTCCGGTCTGTGTGCAGCTGGCACTTCAATGGGGCTTCCATTTGGGCTTGACAGCAGGTTTGAGCGCTTCTCCAAGAGTCACCTGGGGCAGCAATCCAGCTCTTGTCTAGACAGGCAGATTGAAGCCAAGAGTGAGGTATTCTCTACTGATGGGTCTGAGTGGCCTCCTGAGGACCGTGGGGGCTTCTGAGGAGAGTGGCCATGTGGCATTGGGGGTCATCCACGTGAATGGATGTGGCATACATGGAGGACATGGTTCTGGTTGGCATCATGGAGGTGAGCATGTTTCCCTGGGGATGGAGGACAGGCATGGATGGAGTGGATCTCTCGGTGGGGGCTCCTTGAGGAGTGACATCAAGGCGATGGGTTGCTCGGGTGTCAGGTTGGCCAGGCAATGGGGGTGATCGGCCCACTGCCTGTGGTGGTGCCAGGGGGTGGGAGGGGGTTAGGTGTCAAAGCCTGAAGAATAAGAGGATGAGACTGAGAGCAGATGTCACTCGAGAAGTGCAAAGCCAGGGATGAATGCATGCACGGTTATAAGCAGTGTAACGGGCGATGTTCAGGTTGGTGGAGACTTAGGGGGTGGGTGGAGGGGGGGGTTACTGCTGTAAAAGCTTTGTTGGGTAAACTGAGAGGAGGGTTAACATATTTTCTGGATTTGTCAGAGGGTGGGGAATTGTTTGAAGAGAGTCAGTTGTGTTATGTGCATGCATTGGTGGGGTTGTGGGTGGCATGTGCGGTACAGCGGGTGTGGTGAGGGGTGCGGGGGATGCATGCGAAGATGGGAGTGTGGAGTATACTGCACATTGGAGGTGCAGAGGGGGTGGGCAACAGACTTGGTGTGATGGGTGTGGGTGAGAGTGTAGAGGAAGGTTGGGTGGTGGGCTATGCGGGTGGGTGGTAAGCGGTTGTGTGGATTTCAAACAGAGTGATGGGGTGATTGCGTTGAGGTTGTGGTTGGTGTGGTTGGTGTTGGGAGGGCTTCGGGTGGAGGAAGTGATCGGAGTGCTGTGAATGTACATGAGGATGGTAGGGTGGATGATGGGGGCAGTGGTGCAAATGCGCATGATGGTGGGCAGAGGGAGGGGAGGGAGGATTGACAGGGCATAGCTTTTCTCATGGATGAGGGTATTGAATATAGGGACCCTCCATTTTGTCACCAGGATACTCAACTAGTTTTGTATGGTTTGAGAGGGGTGAGGGTCGGGGGATATTGATGCAATGTCCAATGACGTTTTTTCGGGTTGTGGGGCGAGAACATTTGGTTGTGGTACATGTGGGGGGTAACAATGAGGTCGATTTGGAACCTTTGAAGAGGAGGTATGAGTTTTTCGAGAAGTATTTGAAAAATTTGGGGTGTGAAGTGATTTTTTTTCAGGGATTCTATCAAGAGTGGGAATCGGTGCAGATTTCTGTAATTGAGTGACGGATGTTAACCAGGGGCTGGAGAAGTGTGTCGTGTGTCAGAAGAACGGTTTTGGGTTTGTAAATATGTGGGGGTCCCTGCTCAATCACAATGAGTATATGCGGAAAGGTTGCAGGTTGCTTAATAGAAGGGGCCAGTGAATTTGCGGTGGTTCTTGAGAAATAAATTGGGACTTTTTTAGGCTAGAAGCTGAGGATGTGGTTTGAGGGTTGGAGCAGCAAGGAATGATTAATGGAAGAGAAATGTTGAAGGTGTTATACAGGATTACCAGGAGCTTTAATGGGAAGATGTGAAAAGGCTGAGTGCCTAAACTTGGTGTTTGCATCTAAATCTTGTGTCCGAAACCTAACGCTTTCTGTACCCACCTTACCCAGTCGCACCCAACTGTCCCTGGAATCTGCGTCCTTTTCTCCTGACAAGGTGGAGAGCTTGCTGTCAAACCTCGACTCA
>CM068961.1:122625607-122647128 GCA_035128595.1 Eptatretus atami
ACAGAGTCACTTAAGATTTCAATGAACATGTGAAAACAGCTATATTGTAATGAAGTTATCACCTGCAATGGAAAGCATATATTAGAATTTTGTTGTCGTTAACATCTATACGAAGGACTTTTCCCAATAACGTGTACCTGTGCCATGGACAGAGTCACTTAAGATTTCAATGAACATGTGAAAACAGCTATATTATAATGAAGTTATCACCTGCAATGGAAAGCATATATTAGAATTTATAAAGTAAATTCTTATTTGCCATGTTTCACATTCCACAATAGTTTTGCTGCTTGACGCATCACTGTGTCCTAAAAAAACGCTCCATGATAACAACAGTATCCTCCATATCGTGGAAACAATTATTATTACCAACCACCTGGCTTTTAAATCCGATCATAAGAATACATTGTTTGCAGTGAATTACTCTGTGATCACAAAAAGGATAAATTTAAACTTTGGTTAAAAAGTATATGATAAAAGTAAAATACATAAAATAAATAAAGCAAAAACAACTACAGAGTTCAGAGAACACTTTACCCCGCAACTGTTTCGACAAACAAGCACATGAGCGGAGTCAGCGAACGGAAAATTTGATTGGTCGAGATGATGCAAAATGCCGTAATATTTAGTCCAAGTACTGCGAAACGGAAGTGCTTTGAAAGTGCCAAAAAGGTGATTTGTGTTCTACACCAGTGCTTCTCAAACTATCTGACGTTGGCGCGAACAGCAGGTTTTTTTTCCAAATGCCAGGGACCGGTACCATATTTGTGCCATATTATTATTTGTTTATGATCCGAGAAAATATTGTTGAACATCCGTAGTAATATTAATTATACCGGAAAAATATTAAAATATAATGATCAAACAAGATTTGACACATTTCTTTTTATATATATTTTATATTATATATATATGTATATATATTATATATAGACTTCTCTCTGTCTAATTTTGAATTTGTCGGCTTAAATATATTATTTTTCAAGATTTTATACATTTTCATTTTATACATTACACTGTTATATATTGTTACGGTTGTGGAAATTCACAGAACACCATTCAGGCTTCCCAGAGATCAGTTATGTCGATAAGTGTGTGTTCAGATTAGATTTCCCCACCGATGTATAACGGGCTGTGATCTTTGAGTCAGCCATTATTCTTTTGCTGTCTTTATTTGGAACAACCACTACTTCAACAACCACAACCGCCTTTCAACAACCCCGCCATCCCCACCACAGCGCCAACCACAACCACCATCTCAACAACCACGCCATCCCCACCACAGCGCTAACCACACTGCAACAACAACATCTCAACAACTCCCACCCCGATATCCATCAGAACGGATAAACAGAAATGACGGTTGGAAAACAACAACTGAGCCCAGCCGAGCTCTGTTGGAATTTTCCCTCAGAAGGGCGAAAAGAAAGAATTCCGTGATCGGGCCAAAAGGAGCCGAGCCGAACCCCCCCTGGAATGTCCCCCCCCCCCCCCCCCGCGCGCCGCGAAGGAGGGTGAAGCGCCGGGGCGATAAAAGGCCGGGCTGAAATGCCAAAGTCAATCTGGGTTCGCCGTGCAGTCTGGGTTCGCCGTGAAGTCTGGGTTCGCGTGAAGTCTGGTTCGCCGTTGAAGTCTGGGTTCGCCGTGAGTCTGGGAGCGGAGTCGAGCTGCAATCGTCTGCAGTCTGGGAGTTGCAGTCTGGGAGTTGCAGTCTGGGATGCAGCGGAGTCTGTCAGCGAGTGGAAAGAGAGTCCTCTGCTTGGTCTCTCTCTTTGGTCGACGGAGGCGCCGGTGGAGCCGGAGAGGAGTCACCAGCCGGATCGCCGTTGAAGGCACGGGTGGAGTCCAGCGGAGTGCGGGCAGGGCCACCGAGGGTCGCCAAACCAGGGCCCGGCGAGTCACCACGAGGGTGACAGGTAACCAGCACGGCCTCTCGGAGCTCTTGCGCGTCTCCACAGCTCCGTGAACTATTAAAGACCCACGAGGTCCAGTTCTGCCCTTCCCTTTCTGGGGTTTCTTTGAATGAATGTTTGTGCGCCGTGTCCGTCAAGTAGTGAACTGTTAAGTGCATGTACGTAAATAATAGAACGGTTGTAGTTCTTTGTCTTCTCATGTTTTGTCCCTTACCTTCATTGCTTTATTGACTGCATGATTGCATACGTGTTTGCATGCATACGTGTTATAAATAAATGTCATTGTTTGAATGTCCACCTGTTCGTTGCACTTTCCCTCATTGAGCTGCCGTATTGCGTTCGGGATATTAGCTGGCTTTTAAATAGCCGATAAAGTAATCGGATCTGGCGGGGCTTGGCGATATACACCACTCGGCAAATCGTGAACGGAGCGAGCTGCTTAAGCGGCTCGTTTCCAAGCAGGTCCCGTTGAGGTGTAAATCCCCGGCATTCTGTCTGCGCACATAATTAGGTAAATCGACAATTCGGCGATCAGACCCTGTCGCGCGTGGACAGAATAGTTGGCTGATTTACGGTGTGATTAAAAACACACCCGTAGCTGGATTTCGGCGTTGATCAGAAAGCTGCGACTAGGTTTGCCACGTCCGTGGGCGCGGCGGCTGCGATTAGCTAAAAGCGGTCGTCCGCACGCCGGCGCGGCGGAAAACTACAACAATATTATGATAATGTGAAACTGGAAACTCGCCGCAGACCGGCAGTCAATGACTCGCGTACCAGCACCGGTCGCGTACACCACTTTGAGTAGCACTGTTCTACACTGTTCAAGTGTGTAATTAAATTGAAATAAAAATATATATTTTAAAGATTGTAGAAAAATTTTTTGGAGGTTTGCCACCATTGATGCAGTTCTTCACACATCCTATTTAACACACTAGAAGCACCCGCTCCCTACGAGCCGTCAAGGGGTCATGTTATTATTTTATGCCTATTTTACTCCAAGGGTCCCAGGATTACACACCCAAAAATGGTTGCGATCGGTTCAGCCGTTTTCGGTACCTGGAACAGACAGAACGGACGGTGAATTATAGTAAGATTACATTAGTAATTCGTGCCCGTTGTTTGTGTCCTTTATGACATCCCTAAAGACAGTAAGTTTCCTGTTTGAAATTATTTTTTAATTTTGTTTCACTGCCAGACAGGAAGAGTAAAAAATAATTATCTCATTCCTCTCTGCGTATGCGTAATCGGGACAAATTCAGAGCCGAAGTATTGCAAAACTACATGTTCGTTTTCCGATTCATGTTCAAAATATAACATCTAATTGAAATTAAGTTGTTCCTCAATCATAAACTGAAGTCTGTAGACAGAGACAAACGAAGTGAACAAATTGCTTTGCCCCTCTTTTCGTTTCGCATGCGCGGGATAACAACACCCTGGTGATATTCATGTGCCAGCCGACTCGATCCTCCTCCCTACTCCTCCTTCTCCTCCCCCAGTAAAAATGGGTAAATGGGAATGATTGTGTTAGTATTATAGACTCCATCATGCAAAGTCCTTCCTTGGCACACCTGAGCTCCTATCCACAAACAAAGCCTTCATCCACAGCTCGATGGAGTACTGCTCCCCCCGTGGGCTGACTCCCCTGCCTCACATCTTGTTCAGCTTGATGCCATGGAAAGCAAGGCTTTCAAGATCATTGGAATCCCTCACGATGAAGCTGAATCTATGAGCTTATCAATTCACCATCGCCGACAGGTAGGTGTTCTGTCTGTCTCCTTCCACCTCATTTCTGGTCTTGTACCCTCTCTGCCCTCTCCGTGATTTGTCCCCCTCAGGTATCTGCAGGACGCAAGCGGTCCACCAGCAACCTCCTCCGAGTGAAACTACATAAATCCGGAACCACTGCTCACCTCCACTCATTTATTCCTCTCCCCCCCCCCCCCCCAACCTGTGGAACCACCTTCCACACTCTCTTCAATCTCATTCTTCCCTCCAGGGCTTCAAGACAGCTGTTTATCACCATCTCAAATCACCCCCCCATCAAAAATCATGATCTTTTCGACACTTGTTAACCATCCCCCACCCTTCCGAAAATTTTGCTTATGTATCCATCTTGTCCACTCCTTGTTTCTCCTCTACCCTCATCGTGCCTGTATCCCTTGTTTGTCCGTCTCTGTCGGCTTTCTCCCTCCGCCCTGCTGCTGGCATTTCCCCTTTCTTCTACTGTTCCCCTTGTTATGTTGTGTCGAGATCTGTTCTGTGTTTTAGCTCGTCCACCAGCCGAGACCATGTATAAAAACAGAAAAAGAAAAAAATAAGACATGATTCGACTGATCGATCGAATTGATGGGTTGTGGATGAAGAATCCAAAGTCATTTTTTTTGTAAAGGAAGTTGAGGCTCATGGAAGAGCTGCAACAGAGAACAGACCAGAAAATAATGAAAAGGAGGAAAACACACCAACAGTAAAGTAGAGGGACACTTTGAGAAAGAATGGGCATGGGGATGACACATGGGGTGAACAAGCTGGGTACAAGCTCAAACACAGCAAGAATTTAAGGGAAAATTTTGAGATAAAACAGCAATTGAACAAAAAAATTGAAAAAGAGCATGACGGAGAAGGGGGGGGGGAACCCTCCACAATAACTTGAGAATTAAGGGGTGGGATTGGGGAGGATTAATGAGGGCAGAAAAGAACATGAGTAAGGATTTGGGGTGACCTGAGATGGTGGTGAACATCCATCTTGAAGCCCGAGAGGGAAGAACGGGATTATTAAACAGACTGAGGAAGTTGATTCTATGGGTGAGAGAAAAGAGGAGCAAATTGGTGGAGGTGAGCTGTTTCCAGGTACTGTATGTGGTTTGCCAAAGAAAAGTCATGAGTGATGGTGAGGCCCAAAAGTGTAAGTGGCACCTTCTTCAAGAGGAAGAAGATGGGAGGATTTGCCAGATGGTCCTTTTGGAGAGACAGAGTGAGAGTGTGAGACTTGTGAGGGTTGAAAGACATATTCCAAGTATTGTACACGCTCCTGATTCTATGAAGGTCTGCAGAAAGGGGAGAGGCTGCTGCCTATCTGAAGGATGAGAACTACTGTTGTGGGGATTATCTTTAGGGGTTAATAAAACTGTTTAGTAGAATGATAGTTATTTCTTATCATTTGGTTAGATAAGTGTGATATACTATTTGTGAAATAGACAGCACTGGGTATGTACATCGATATGTTTTTCTATCCTACTGTTTTGTCCTCCCCGATTCAAACCTCTGGCTGTAGGTTTTTAATGTTCTTTTCCTCTACTTACAAGTTTTTTACAAAGCGCACATGAAACCTTTGCAGCTCAAGCCATGAGAAAGTGCAGGTGTGGTGAGTCTACATTGAGATAGTGAGTCATCAGCTTCACCGCAGGGGCTGATGTATGGGGTGAATCTCCATTGAAGAAGGCTGCAGTTAGCGTCACCATGAGAGCTCACGCGGCCCGGCAAGGGGCTTATCAGTTGATCCTGCGTGTGTCTGTTAATGGCTGCTTGGAAAGAGGAAGCAATTTGGAGATCTGTTGGTGAAGTAGCTGACACAGAGAGAGGTGAGAGAGACAGTGATTTGGAGGAATGGCAGGAGGAAGGAGTGCGCCTGGGTCTCTGAATATGCGGGGCTGAGAGTACCGGAGCTGTGAACATTTAATCTCTGAGTAATAACAATAAATGAACTGTTACTCCTTCGTGGCTTCCATTCTTGCTGTATAAGTGATTGTGTTTTCACAATCGGTGCCCTTAAGGTGCATGATTGGGTAAAAGTGGCAAGTGCTTAGTAAAGTAACGTACGGTGCGTCATAACCAGCCGCTCGGTTATACATCTGAGTGGCGCACGAGCAGGCACGTAACCCTCGGTTGGCTTCTTGCCCTTTGATGAGGTATCGGGACTTAAGGCCCATAACCCTGGTTTTGGGTGTCAAACCGAGCTAGCGGCCATAGCTGGTTGACGGCCCACATGATTCCAGTCACGTGGCTATAGCAATACAATGGCAGAGGGTGGTCAACAGCAAAGAGATCATTGATTTGCACTTTTTGGCGTTCCTAAAGACAAGGGGCAAGTACTGAACATACCCTTTGAATTGAGACCCATGTGAGGTTTGAAACAAGGATACTGTTTTAGACCTGGATAAATCTTGCGGGAAGACAGTATACTGTATGAGCAAAAGTTATGAGACACCATTTGTGAGTTGTAAGAACGGGCTGACAGGATAGCTTGGAGATTGCGAACTCCTGTTTCAGCAGACTACTCTGAGTTTGATTCCTGACCCAACTATAAAGGTGCTTTGGAGGTTTGTTCCTCAGTGGGGGTGTTCAGCCAGCTTACCCATCTGCCCAGGTTCGATGGTGGATGATTAGAGATTGGCCATTAAAAGATCCCACAGCACCTTTTGACTTTGCAAAGGCAACTGCATCGTTTCAAACAGCATTGTGCAGTTGTTGTAGGTGTTGCAGGTGTGTATGTGTGTGTGTGTGTGCTCGATCAAATAAATCAAACAGAGTAATGTACAGTTTTACATGCACATTGATGTTATAAAAATAACAAATTAAAACTTACTTGTTCTGAGCATTTCCAAACTTTCCAAATGGGTCTCCAGCCATGCCTCCATCACCGGTGAAGATATACAAGAAACCATCATCACCAAATAGCAACTGCCCTCCATTGTGGTTCGCTGCTGGCTCATCCACTTCAAGCATGTGCCTGCAAGTAAATGTAAATGAGGCGAGAGGACAACAAAATAAACACTCTTGAGATAGCAAAAGAAAAGCAATGCAAATACTCACTTCAAACACTCAAAACTGGAATCCTTAAAAACCCCAGGGTCGAAATTGTTGGTTTTAATCATCACTTTTTGTGATTTCAACTGGAATCTGTGCTACTGCGGAGGTTGAGCAGGTTTGATTATATCTTCAAAATTTTCCTGCATTGAGGAGTACATGTGACAAAAGTCTATTCTGCTTAAATTGGGTCCCACGTATGGACAGAGGATGTGGACGCAGTGAAGTCAAACCAAATGATTGACGATTTTGGTCATTATAGAATTAAAACTACGAGCGGGCACTCCCCGGTACCCTTCTCGGCCCACCTGCAGCACCAGTCCTGTGCTGCGGCAGTCTTAAAAATGCACTTTATAATTTTTGAATGTTTTTTTTCTTTATTGATCACAGCATATCATACTCTTATAGTCCATGACCATCTTCTTACTATGATTCACCGTCTGTCTGTTCCCAGGTACCGCAAAAACGGCTGAACCGATCGCAACCATTTTTTGGGTGTGCAATCCTGGGGACCCCTTGGAGTAAAATAGGCATAAATATAATAACATGACCCCCTTGACGGCTCCCGTAGGGAGAGGGTGCTTCTAGTATATCATAAGATAAAGGAAGATGATTTGTAATACCGATACCACCAAAGGTGGCGCTATTTCCGCCACGTGTCAATTTTGGAGTTTCGGTGACAACCACGTTTGATCTCTTTTAAGATTACATTTTCAAAGGTTATAAAACTTTTTATTTTGTCTGTTTCTCATAACTACCTACCACATCTTATTCGATGCATGCGTAATGCCAACCCACCATGCAACATAAAGGAATGACAGGTTTGTGGTTTCTGGATATTATGACGAAGAAAGAGATGACTATCGAGGTGAACTTTTGGGATCGGTTTTATTTTTCCCCTGACATTAATGCTTCTGTGCAACAACCGGTTCACCGTCAATGGTTTTTTGTTGGCTGGTGAAATCAGTAATAATATGGATGTTTCACAGTTAGGATCAAAGCTGTGGTAAGTGGTTGTTGTGTTCTCAAACGAGTTCTTGAATGACTCAAATATTCAATTTTGACCTTTCTTTTATCATTAAATATCCCCTCACAACAACCATAACTGGAGTGGATTACCACTATTAACTTGGTTTGAACCGGGGGCTTATAGATTGGGTCTCGTCCGTCCATGCGTCCGTCCACAGCCATATCTCAGACATGTGTGGACCAATTTTGTTCAAGCTTGGCACAAAGACGATACGTGATGGGATACATATTCACGTGATTTTATTTCATGATCCGAGCAAACTGCCGACTGGCGGCCATTTTAGTTGAAAAAAAAAACCCAGATGTTGAACATGCCTTCGACCATTTCTCGGACATGCATTCACCGATCTTGTTCAATGTTGGCAAACAGATAAAGAATGATGGCTTACACAAATACGATCTGATCAAAGATGGCGGACTGGTAGACTGGCGGCCATTTTAGTTGTAAATAAATATGGGCTAGCCGTTTAATTCCGTACAACAAAATTACTAAAACCACGGAGGCTATGATAGTATTTTATGTCTTTGTCTGGTTCTTTCATTTCTAACTTACTTGATTTTCTTATTTTACAGAGAAGAATGCCAACATTACAAAAGTCACCATTGAGAAGTTTTCAACAAAGTGTTTTCGTAAATGCTTCTGCTCATAGCTAGCATAATCATAGCTCGTAGCTAATTAGAGCCATTGGACAAAAGTCTTCCTCAACCCCTCACGGGCCTTTGTCTACAGTCCATGACTTTTTACATCTCGATAGGAGGTGACTCATGCTTTCTGTTTCTGCCTTACAGAACCTACGCTCGTCCGATTGACTCAGTCCCGCCATTTTCTTAAAGCCATTAGTATCGTGTCCTTGGTCTTGGACATTTATAATGATTTGTTCTTCATCCCAGTTGAGCTGACCTCTTATTCACCATTCAAATGAACCTTCTTTGTCTCTGCCCAATCTGTCCGACTCTTTTATATATATATATATATTTTTAACCTTCTTGCTCTTTATCGTTTTCCCAGTTGTCGGTGTTTATCTGTTGGTATTTCATTTTATTTCACGCAGGTATTATTTGGCAATTGTTTTGCGCATTTGTTTGTGGCATAGTTGGTGGCCCTCTTCCACTCCGAGGTGGAAGAGGAGCGGTGAAAGGCTATCTCCCTGGAAGATCCTGCAATGCATCTTCACCCCCCTGGTGTTTCAATCTTTCCTTCTGAGTGCTGTAATTAAACCTCCCCCTGTGGGATAGAGGAATTCTTATTGCTATTGTAGGGTTTGTTTCGACAATTAGTGTCCCCAATTTTTAATAGTACCACAGTTTCTTAGACCCATAGGAGTACTAAACCACCATTTAGGGGTTTTTTGTTTTCATCCTGCACTCACATTTTCTGAAATTTCCGAGCTGAATCGAGCCGGCTGAGACTTTCGGAATGAAATTTCACATAAATAATGGGAATAAAAAGTATGCGGCATTGACACAACTTTTTTGACCTTGACCTAATTTTAAGGTCATGACATACTGTAATTATCGACATTTTAACATTTTTCACCATAACTCGACTACGGTTTTCCCGATAGGAACCAAATTGCCCTCCCAAGATAGCCTAAAGCAAGTGGCCTTGATGCATAATTTACATCATACCCCTCCAGGTTAAAGGTCAAGGTCTTACACCCCCCAAGGAGTAATAAACTACCATTTAGGGTATTCTCCATTTTTTCCCTGTCAATGTCCGAGCTGTATCTCGGATCCGGCTGGGACTTTCGGAATGAAAATTTGCATCAACAATGGGAATAAAAAGTATGTGGGTCACTTTGTGATTGCAGACATCTAGTATCAATGTGATATTCCAGAGCTGCATGACTTTCTCAATCAGTTTGATTATTTGGAGTTGATCTTGTTTTTATCATCCATGAATGTGGGACACTTTCAAAAGCTTTCTTATCATCTATCCAGCTTGTGGGTGATTTGGTTCGTCTTCTTTTACATTTTCGAGTCGGGCTTTGTTTAGTAATAGGTAGTCTATTGTTCCATAGCATCTTCTCTTAATCCCTTATGTTCTGCCTCTAGGTGGCCTCGTCTTGTTAAGTGGGGGCACATCATTTCCTTGATGATTCCCGTTAGAAGTTTGTATGTTGTTTGCAGACAGGTTATTGGCCTAAACTTGTGAGGTTGTTGGGTTTCTTCAGATTATGGGATGAGGAGGTGTTACCTCCTGTGAGCGACTCAGCCATTACCTTTTCCTCTTGGATAGGTCAGGTCAGGTATGGGAGCATGCGCCGGAGCCGCGCGTCGCTGCGTCCACTCCAGGAGCCTCCGTCTCACCATCCCCCAGGCAGATGCCTGGCCCATCCCCATCTCCCCGAGATGCCTATCCCAATCTTGGATAAGTTTGTTGAATTATCGAGGTAGTGATTACTAGAGAGCATCTCGTTGCTTCAGCCAGAAGTTTGGAATTCCATCTGTGTCTGGCCTTTTAAAGTTTGGCGTTTTTTCAAGTTGTTGTTTTTTCTGTTTTTTTTAATATCCTTCATTAATTATCACTGGGGGCATTTCACTTGTTTGTTGTGTTGTTTTTCTTCTCCAAGTGCTTGATCCATTCCACCTCTTTACTGCGTTATTTTTGGTCTTCATCAATTACTTTCCAGAATTCAGTTTATATTTTTCAGGGTGATTTTAGACATTTGGTTTTTGTTTCCCTAGTCAGCAGTGTAATCTTTCCGGGTTGTTTTCAAACATCTGGTTTTGTTTTCTCCAATTATTGACTTTGTCGAAGTTTTTTCTTTTTATCTTCCTTGCTATCATTTCTATTTAGTTTGTTTTCAGCAACCATTACCTCTAGCTATTTGTCCTCGATTTTGTATTTGTTTTTGGGTTTTTTTTGGATTGTCTTCATTAGCTTTGGGCTTACAGTTTCCTCTTCTGGATTGCTGCATTTGTCCTGTTTCCTTTCTCAGTTGTTACCTCCACCACTAAAGGTGGATGGAGGTTGTGTTTTCACCCCTGTATGTCTGTTTCCGTGTTTGTTTGTGAGCAGTATATCTCAAAAACTTATGGATGGATTCGGATGGAATTTCGTGGATAGGTTGCGGAGGTGACAAGGACAAATTGATTCGATTTTGTTTCAGGCCAAGATCCAGATCCGGCTGAACAGTGGTATGCAAAACATAAACTGTTTAGCCTGACAGAGGTATCCACTCTACTGAGTGCCCTTCTCGTATATTTCTGTTATACTTGGTCTCTGTCTCTGGGCCGCTGGTGCCAACCCGCAGTGCAAGCTTCAGCTTCGTTTCATAATCTCTCGCCGTGCTACTGCAGTCAAGTCCCCTTCATCGTTCTTTTCATCGTCGGCGAGCACCCAGCTCCAATCGTCCTTCTCTCTCTTGTCACTTGCTGTCTGGTCTTAGTTTCAATTTATTATATTCTGTCTCCAGTCAGATATTTGTAGATCGTCGACGCTTCTCTTTCAAATCTGTAAAGCAGGATAGTCTCTGATCTGCCGGCCAATCTTGTTAACTTTATTTGGTCCATGAATCTTTTCCCCTTCCCTTTAACCCCTACACTTCATGCATGGCATGCATTCTGCAGTAAAGAATGGTTTATGTTTCCTCCAAACTCCAACTTTCCAAATTTGAGCTTTTAATCTGGAGCTTTGCCTTTGGTGGTTGTGAGGCAGGTTGCACCTTCACAACTTCTCACCCCAGTACAGATCCCTCTCTTACTGCAAGACTGATGTTTTGTCACATTTGAGGTGCTGTCATTGTTCTTATCAGCACACATTCCAGCTGCATGGTGTGACTACACAGACACAACGCTTTGTCTATAAGGGATTTGTGTCCCTGTTTGAGATTTTTTTTCTCTCTTTCATTCTCAACACACTATTCTTCTCTCCCCGACACATCTCCATCCCTCAGCGAGCCTCTCCATTTCTTCATCACTCTTTTCGGTCCCCGAGCACTTCCCGCTTCACCCTCCACCCTCCATCCTCAGGTAAGACTGAGGTACTGAGATAGACTCGAGCAGGGGAACCACTAAGAGAGACGGTGAAGTGAGCCACTTACATCTCGTCAGTGTGTGTGTGTGTGTGTGTGTGTGTGTGTGTGTGTGTGTGTTAGTGTGTGTGCACGTACATGCACACCTGTTCTCTTTCCTTTGTTGGCTTGTAAACCAACCATCCTGTTGTTGAAGTCTTCTTTCATCCCTAAGTTCAGTACATAAAATGCACGAAAAGTACCCAACATTCTCAGGAATATCACCACTTAGACTTTCACTTCCTCACATTACCTCTCCGACTTGGGGTCAACACGGTTGGGGTCGTCAGGCATCACCAAGAACTCACTAATCCGGATCATCTCTCTTCCACCAGAGGAACTCACTGAGTAGTAAACATACAGCTTTCCATTATGTATGTAGTTCGGGTGAAACACCAAGCCCAAAAATCCTCGTTCATCTCCTTCCCAGGGAGACGTCAACACGGCCTCTGATATGTTGAGGAAAGGTCGGGCAAGACGGGAGCCATTATGCAGGTATGCCCATACAATGCCAACCTGTAAGTAAGCAAGAGAATTGTACAAGTCAACAGGTGGAGAAATGCATAATAGGTATAACATATAATCTATTAAAGACCAAAAAAAAAAAGATTAAAATGCACTGCACAAACCATAAGAGATATAATAGAGTCAGATAAAATAAATGGTTGAATTATCTTTGCAAAGTGCCCAGCTCTCTACTGGAAGTTTCTGGGAAATATTTCGAGAAACTCACATGAACTTTGCCATTTTTCATCACATTCCACATGAGTTTATGAAGAGATCCATCAGAAGAATTCTCAGTAGCGCTTGCCATGAACATGAAAAGAGCAGCTGTGCGTGCTTTGGAACTCTTGCCAGTTTGTATGACTGGATTTGGTTGACCGGCGTATGGAGCAGATTTAGGCCTGTCCATCAGATGTGGGCGTAACAGTCAAAATATAAGCTACAGGACTGTTTCAAGAACTCATTTGAGACTTGTTGAGATAAACCTTGAATGATGATGCTCCTACATGGAGCATTGCAAAAGTCAAATCACGTATTCAGTACCCTCTACCCCACCCCGCTCGTCCCACCTCTGCCACATTTTGTCTCAACTGATATGGACAAAATGGTCACCGACATTGCACTCGGAGTCTAAAACGATGGCACGGAGGTAGCACACTTGTCTGAGAACGACCTTGTCTGAGTTTGGTTCTCAGCATGACTATAAAATGTCAGACTAGTGCTTTGCAGGGAGAACGTTGCATCACAAATTGTTCTGTCCCTCGAGTGGATGTTAAGCTGGGTGTTCTGTCTACAAGCATTAGTTGGTGGATGTTTAAAATCATACAGCGTCTTTTCTGAAGAGTAGAGTTAGCGCAGACACCCTGGACAAATTTCAACCACCTTTAGTCGAATGTCTGACATGGCTAGGGGATTCATTAAAGACTTTGGCCAGAAACTTTCCACGGCTGACCACGCAAGAGGGTGGGAACAATTGGGGCCATTAAATAAGTAGTAGTAGTTAGTAGTAGTGGTAGTAGTAGCTGATATCTGGATTTATGATCCGAAGACTTGATCTTGACCGAAGACCGCCATGGCTGATCTTCATGGTGACCGTTCACGTTTAACGAACACGGGCTGTAGAAAGCAGAAACCTTCAAGAAAAAATTACCAGCAATCACAAAGGATGATCCATGAAGAAAATGATCAACAATTGCTACGTTAACATTTCTCAAAAAGATGAAAGTGGCAATGATAGAAGGAAATCCTCCGGTGACAATGAGCTAGTCTTTGGATGCACTGTGGTTCATCAGGGATGATGTACATGTTGAGCTCACTTACATATCTATGCATGGGTTAATGTTTCATTCATTGATAGGCAGCAGCTCATGAAGATGATGTTCTTAATGTTGAAAGTCCAAGAGAAGCTCAGTCTAGACTCCAGAATATGAAGGTGATTGGAGACCTTACAACCACGTTCTCAAGTGAAACGAGTGCAAACATATTCCAAGTCAACACTGACATTTTACCGAATGAGTCAGATTTTCTTGGTTGGACTGATTAAACACACGAGAATGGTGGGAAGCAGCAAATATGTTGCCAACTCGTGGCAAGACATCTTGTCCAAAGGGAAAAGTTAAACAAAAGAGTCATTGCAAACCTCACCTGGACAAAATGTGAGCATGAGTCTCTTTAGATTTATTTCACTTTCATCAAAGGCTAATCGCAAAGTTTGTTCATCGATTACATAAACACAAAGACATTAGTAGATATCAGAATACTTTAATGAGATTTATAGGGACATACCATGTGCAGGATTTCAACTGTGGGTCCTAACACCATGTGCTATTGCTTTAGATGGAAAAGATAAACATGTGTTTCCAGTCTCAGGAGATCCAGAAAACAACATCTGACTAACCTCAGGACTGAACTTTCAAACTTGCCTCTGCCAAAAACCTGGTGACCCCGGGTCAAGTCTGTCTCTGGAGTATGCTCCCCCTCCATCCCTTCCATCACCCCAAAAGGCACAGCATCCCACATGCTTCAAAAAGGCAGGCAGTGGCCTCTTTCCTCTCTTCAGACCTTGATAGAATCACAAGCTGGTCAAACACTTGCAATATGTTTCTCAATCCTGACAAATCTCACATTTGTGCTCCCTCTCCCACTCTCCCTCTCTCTCTCCCACTCTCCCTCTCCCACTCTCCCTCTCCCTCTCCCACTCTCTCACCCTCTCCCCCACACCCCCAGCACCTCTCTCACTCACTCTCTCTCTCTTTCTCTTTCGAGAAAGATCATTTGACAAACCCTCTAATCTATTTTCTTAACAATGCTCTTGAAGAGGTTCAGTCACTCAAATGTTTGGTCCTCATTATCAGCCATGATATTTCTTGGGCAAACAAAATATTTAAGTTGGCCTCCAGTTCGTCACTGACCAAGCATTCTCCATTGTACAAAGTACTTCTTTGGCACATCTGAACTTTTATCTACTTACAAGGCCTTCATCTGCAGCTTGATGGAATACTGCTCTCCCCTCTGGGTTGGTGCCTCTGCCTCACACCTTGCTCTGCTTGAATTGCCGTGGAAACCAAGGTCTTCAAAATCATAGGAATCTCCTGAGATGAAGTTGAGTCTCTGGGCCTATCACTTTCCCATTGTACACAGGTGGGTGTTCTTTCTGTCTCCAACGGCCTCCTTTCTGGTCTTGCAATGTCTGCCTTTTCCATCCTCTGTCTCCCCCCTCCCTCTCCACCACCACCCTGATTTCTGCAGGTCGGCCAGTAACACTCCCAAAATTGAGAATCACTGCTCACCTCCATTCATTCGTCCATCCTTATTCCCCACCTGTGGAATAAACTTCCTCAGTCTCGTCAATCTCATTCTTCCCTCCAGGGCTTCAAGACAGCTGTTTATCACCATCTCAGATCGTGTCGCATCCACAATCCTTTCTGCCCCCATTAATCCTCCCCAGGCCCACCTCTGTATGGGTTTCCAGTTTTTACTTCCACTACTTTAACTTAAAGTTTGCAACTGTATCCATCTTCTTCTACCTTGGTTTTCTCCCCTTGCTCGAACTATTCGCCACATCCCTTGTTTCACCAAGTCTCTCGACGATTTGTCCGTCAACCCTGCTGGTAGCGTGTCTCCTCACCCTCTCTTCCTGTTGATCTTTTCGTTCTGTTACATCCTGATCTGTTCTGTGTTCTAGCCATTCTACGAGTCCAGATGTAGACGAGTCCATTCTACGAGTCCAAAACGAATAATTATATTCTACTAGCTGGGGTACCCGGCATTGCCTAGTGCTGTTCTAATCAAATTGGCATTTTCAAAATAAAGAAATAATCAAATTTTGATTTTTTTTCTTTTCTTTTTTTTGTGGGGGCTTAAAATACTTCCCTATACCCACTAAAGAATGGGGTCAGGGATCATTTTATATTACCTTTCACACAGCGACAGAGGCTTAGCCACTGCAGAGTGATGAAAAAATACTTTTTTTTTCTAAATTTTCAAATATTTTTTGTTTAAAACCTTCCCCCCGTCACTGATAAACCTTGAAAGTTTAAACAAGATCCGTTTCGCCATGTCTGAGAAAAATGGACACACACACACACACACACACACACACACAGAAAGAAGAGAAATAGAAAGAAAAGAAACAGAAAGTAAAGGCAACACACACACCCGCGAAACAGAAAGAAGAGAAAAAGAAAGAAAAGAAACAGAAAGTAAAGGTGACACACACACACACCTATCGGGATAAAAACTCATGTCAGAACAGCTGTACACGCAAAGACACAACAAGGTATGTTGAGTAATCCACTGTCACATCTGCAGAAATTTCACTATCCCACTTACACAAAAGTCGTGGAAACAAGAACCAAAAGCAATCATTGCAAACAAGGACATGATGCTCACGTACGACCTGATGATCTCACCAAACGTGAACATAGAAAAACAAAGCACTGCGACTAGACGTAGGACTCTGATACAAAAAGGAAAAGAAGGCATCGTTAATTGAGGTTTCAGTAACCAGTGAGTTTTGTCTAAATAATGCAAAAATCAAGAAAATGACCAAATATCAAGACCTAAGAATGAAGTGAAAAGATCCTGGAAGCTGAAGACACCAAAATCGTACCATAATAATTGGAAGGATGAAGAAGAACCTCACAAACATCCCACAAACCATCCCTGGGAACATTACCACAAACTAACTACAGTTGGAGGTCGTCCGGGGCTCAGTGACGATCCTGAAAAGAGACCTCGGAACAAAACTCTGAGAACAACACAACTTGGTCCAGAATCACGATCCTTCACCGAAACGGAGGTGGAACTTCGAGTCCTGGGAGGACTGTGTTCCACCTTCTGAAACACGAATTATGGAGAGAACGATCACACACACACACACACACACACACACACCCGACACACACACGCACGCACGCGCACGCACACGCACACACACTTCTCTCTTATAGCAATTAATTTTAGAAATAGGAACAAATGTTGCTTGTGATAAGTAAAAGGTCTTTGACACCAACTACGCTATACTTGTTGGTTTAACAGCTTAATAATCCTAAACAGCACAAACTGCTGAATCACACAGCACGAATAACCCTCACATGAGTAAAGGGTGAAGTCTGGCATCGGCTCAGCAGTTCGGGCGGTTGGCTTGGGATCCTAGGGTCCTGAGTTCGAGTGTCGGCCGCTGAATTAACACCAGGTGGGGTTGACGCAACCTGTCATCCTTCCGAGGTCGGCAAAATGAGCACTAGCGTCATAGTAATAGGGGCACTGCATCACTGGCATAGCCACGTCCCTAGCCAACGATGCAATTGGCAGCCTCAAGGCTACACACGAGAGTGTGTATGTGTGTAGTAAAGGGTAGTCCATGGGTGAGTAAAGGGTGGTGCCATAAACCCTAAGGTGAATAGAGGGCTCCACTTTAAGGTGGCAAAAGTTACAAGGGTATACCATTCTCTCATCTCAGTTCCCCTTAAAAAATCAAAACAAACACTTCCACGCTCGGGTTGCTGCCAGTGAACTGGCGTCAAACCAAAGTCCACAGAGTCTGAGCTTCACAGTCAGCAGTGCCCTGGCAATCAACAAACAATTACATGCCAGACCATGTGACTCTGTTGATTTATCCACTGTGTGTGAAAGTGTTGAGAATTCACATAAACTAGCACATTACCCATAGGGTAATGAATTGATTAGATTTTAAAAATACATTTTTAATGTGTAAAATTACATGTGCAATTCTGACAACTCCGCAACCCCTTCTCCCCCACACCCCCAGAAATACCTCTGGCTACGGCTTCCCCTCCACTCCCACCTCATGTTTATACAGTACGTGTTGTACCGTCCACCAAACAGTGATGACTCGATTTACACCTTGCTCACTAAAAACATGGACCAACTTCTATCCTCTCATCCCAAATCTCTCTTCCTCATATGTGGTGACTTCAATTGTCATTATGCCAGTTGGCTGGGCGTGGGTACCTCTTTCACCTGCCATGGCACTTCAACAAAATACTTCTGTGACTCATTAGGACTGATACTGTTGTGGATTTGGAAAACTATCGCACTCAACATTCAGGTCCTATAGATTAGTTATTTCGGTAAGTATGTGTTTTATAGATAGCTTCCTTGCCCTTGTCTAATGGGTGATTAAATGTAAATGCGCTGCATAGTTATTTTGATAGTTAGGGTTTTCCTTTTGTTTATTCAACAACACCGACAAGAACAACAACAACTGCGGACCACTCCAGCTCGGAATAAAAGAACAACACAACCCTCTGCTCCTGGTATTCTCCGCAAGCTATTACATGAACCCTCACAAATTTTGAGTTTCGTTGCATTTTTCTCTGACACACACCAACAAACAAAACGGACCTCTTGGTAAATTTAACTAACCCACTAACTAACATTACACTGACCCCAGGCGGTCCCTTGGGTGGGAATCACTCCTCCCCCAATCATTCATTCGCACCATGCATTCCACATTCACTCCATACACACTCAGCCGCTGGCCCATACTCACTCATTGTACATATTTTCCCATTTTCTAATTCGCATCACTCAACACTCCATTCTCCTAACTAAATTCCCCGAACTAACTTCGTGCTCCCCTCGTCGTCCCTTACACTAAGCACTTCCATTTACTCTACGTACGCTAAGCTACGTCCCCACTACACATTCATGTCTGTCCTTGTCTCAAAAATCCATTTTCTAAAATCTATCCTAAACAATCCTCTAACTAACCCATTCCACGGGCTCCATGAGGAACACTCATGTCCCATGAAGCCGGTCTAGCGAAACTAACCCTTCCCACTAACTAGTGCTCCTTTGCCTATATCACAGGATGTCCACACACATCCTGCAGGGCCGTATACTTTGGAAGAGAGGCTTTTTTTTTTCCTACAGCGCCATGGTGGCGATTTTCGGCATGCCCGTTCGTCCTATGGGCGATGCCAACGTCCCTCCGAGAGCGCGATCCGTTCAGCTTGACGCCAACCTGCACATCCCAAGCAGCGCTCATTCTCGGGAATTCCCCACGTGGGACACGTGCACTCTTTCCCAGCATTTGTGCCGCGAGATTCCCGGTGACGTCACTGCACACCGAGCTGCACGGTTTGCCGTGCAGGCAGGCACGCGCGCATCGTCCCGGAAACCCGCTCGCGCGTTCCGCAACAGAACGTGTGGTATGCAGCACATGGAGTCTTTGTACACGCGCACACATGGGAACCCGTTGTTCGAATTTACCAACTCTCGCCTGCTTTTTTACGTCCACGCGACGGTCTTTCCCGAAACGCGGGACGTTCGCGCCAAAAATCCCTGCACGAAGACGCGTGCTCCAGGCCTGTTCGCTAAATGCCGAACGGGCCACGTACAGACATCCGTGAAACCGGCGCGGTTCTTGAAACAACTCTACGCAGCCTCTTAGGCTCGCCATTCCCGTCTCCCGTTGGACACGTCCATCGTACATTTTCATGCACGTATCACGCACACTTTTTAATACACGCATGTCATGACACTCACACTAAGCGCACGTTTCAAACACACTCACCGGGCCATTCATATCGGGGATTCGCGCTACCACAGGGGGTCCCGGGATCTCTACCGCCCCCCACCAAACTCTGCGTGGACCCGTTAACATATCAGACCTCCCCTCACTCGCACGGCGCGACCGAACCCACCTGGTCGCAGTCCACTTCGGAGAGTTTTCCGTCTCCCCGTCCCTGAAGAGAGGCCATCCTGCCTCTCGCATCGGGTCCCAAACATATCCCCAAGCTCACCCCCACTGTCCCCTATTACTCCCACGGTGTGTTGCTCGTCCTTCGTTTCATTTAATTCGTTCCCTCTATTTCTTCTATCTCCGTCACCTCGTTTATCTTTTTTGTTTCTTCCTGGCCTTCGTCTCTGTTATTATTTGTGTCTCGTCACTCTCTCTTTTTTGTTTCTTCGTCGTCTCCTCGTGTTTATTAGTTTCTCCCCTTGCCTCCTTTATTATCGCGTCTCCGTCACCGTTAATTTTCCGTCACCTCCACGTGTCTCGTCCTACAAGTCTCCCTAATTATCGTGACGGCGTCTCTCGTCACTCCGCCGACCTCACCCATCTCCATTGCGGGATCGACAAACCTCCACACTCCTCCTCGACTCGTTGTTCCTACGGCGCAGTGGCGTTCACTTGTCCGGTGTCCGCGTTCGTCACGCGACGCAACCGCATTATGTCACCTTCAGCTCCCCTGTCAATTCCGTCCTCATTGTAGCCTCTTGCCACTGCTTGGAGGTTCAACCCATGACATGCATCTCACCCCGGCAGTGTTTGCATATTTGCATCCATTCGGCTTCCATAGCTTGCGCATTTGCGTCCATTTTGTTCACATCCTGCATCAATCGTCCCATCATTTCCATCATCCGATCATGGCGAAATTACACATTGGGGGTGCTCGTGCGCCGCCCAGCCACTGCGCCAGATACAACCTTTGGGTTCAGTTTGCGGGGATGGTCGACCTGCATGGTGGTGTGCCTGGGCCTCTGGTTCCTCTAAAACACTACATCTACCTCACTACCCACTGCCTCAGCACGTCTTGGCTAGACATGTCGCGTGTTGGAAATAAATTTTAATATGCTCGTAATTGGGAAAAACGGGGGGTTCACTCCTACACCCTGATCCGAATCCGTAAATTTCGTGGAGACGGAGGGGTTCGAATCCCACTTCTAGACACCAAATGTTGCGGGGCCGGGCGTCGGTGACGAGCACGACCACCAGATGGAGCAGTAGAGTCGGCTCCACCGATCACACGAATGGATCTATGTATAGGTCGTCACCCGATATAATACGTCAGTTAGCCGGATAACTCTGGAGCCGACGGGTTCCTTTTAATCAGACCGAAGTTGCGCAAATATTTCGACGGCGTGAGGTAGGGTCCACTTGTCTAACTCCAATTTACCCAAGTACTCAGCCGTCCAACTACCGGGGAAATTCACCTCGACGATGCTCGTACGGAACGAGTCGCTAGCGTACTCGAACCGGTGTGCGACCCGAGCGGATGGTCCACAGGAGCTTTCGTCGTCCAAATGTCCCTTTTACAGCGGCAACAGCTGGGCTAATTCTCCACACAACACACACGCGTGTTAAACCAATAAAAGAAACACAAAAACGAACTGATACATTTAACACATGGGTTATTTATAATTATAGGTGGGGAAGGAGGGGAGCACGTAAGAAGCAGAGTTATCATGACTGATAGAAATGAAATGTAAATAATGTACAAGGCACTTAACAGTTTACTACTTAAAGATGGGGCCCCAGACACACACACGCGCACACACAAATACCCCAAAAATGACCGGACCAATTGGTCTTTATTGAGACCTATCTCGGACCTGTCTGCCTCGTGCGGTCTTCAAGCTGGTCGGTCCGGCGAGAGGCGAGCTGAACCCGGACACTGGCAGGCGACCCTTGTGGTTCTTGCGGGGACTGGCGTCGCTCGAGCTCTCGGTTGTGGTGAGGAGGAGAAGGAAGATGACGACGAGACAAGCTCAGCCAGACAGACAGACCCCTCTGCGAGGATCCTCTGCTCCTTTATGTCCTCCCGGCACGCTCGCTCAGGCCGACATTCTTTCATCGTTTTTAGGCGTGGCTCAACCTTTTCCCCACTTGGTGTTGCCAAGGGAATGGTGGGTGGGGGCATAACCTTTTCCCCACTTGGTGCTTTGCCAAGGGAATCGGTGGTGGGGCATAACCTTTTCCCCACTTGGTGCTTTTGCCAAGCGA
>CM068961.1:122647153-122679212 GCA_035128595.1 Eptatretus atami
TTGGCGCTTTGCCAAGGAATCGGGGGTGGGGGCATAACCTTTTCCCACTTGGGTGCTTTGACCAAGTGAGCTTGCGGAGAATACCAGGAGCAGAGGTTGTGTTGTTCTTTTATTCCGAGCTGGAGTGGTCCGCAGTTGTTGTTGTTCTTGTCGGTGTTGTTGAATAAACACAAGGAAACCCTAACTATCAAAATAACTATGCAGCGCATTTACATTTTATCACCCATTAGACAGGGCAAGGAAGCTATCTATAAAAACATACTTACCGAAATAACTAATCTATAGGACCTGAATGTTGAGTGCGATAGTTTTCCAAATCCCACACGTATCAGTCCTAATGAGTCACAGAAGTATTTTGTTGAAGTGCCATGGCAGGTGAAGAGGGTACCCACGCCCAGCCAACTGGCATAATGACAATTGAAGTCACCACATATGAGGAAGAGAGATTTTGGGAGTGGAGGATAGAAGTTGGTCCATGGTTTTGTGGCAAGGTGTAAATCGAGTCATCACTGTTTGGTGGACGGTACAACACGTACTGTATAAACATGAGGTGGGAGTGGAGGGGAAGCCGTAGCCAGAGGTATTTCTGGGGGTGTGGGGGAGAAGGGGTTGCGGAGTTGTCAGAATTGCACATGTAATTTTACACATTAAAAATGTATTTTTAAATCATTAATCAATTCATTACCCTATGGGTAATGTGCTAGTTTATGTGAATTCTCAACACTTTCACACACAGTGGATAATCAACAGAGTCACATGGTCTGGCATGTAATTGTTTGTTGATTGCCAGGGCAGCTGACTGTGAAGCTCAGACTCTGTGGACTTTGGTTTGACGCAGTTCACTGGCAGCAACCCGAGGCGTGGAGTGTTTGTTTGATTTTTTAAGGGGAACTTAGATGAGAGAATGGTATACCCTTGTAACTTTTGCCACCTTAAAGTGGAGCCCTCTATTCACCTTGAGGGTTTATGGCACCACCCTTTACTCACCATGGACTACCCTTTACTACACACATACACACTCTCGTGTGTAGCCTTGAGGCTGCCATTGCATCGTTGGTTGGGAGTGGCTATGCCAGTGATGCAGTGCCCTATTACTATGACGCTAGTGCTCATTTTGCGACCTCGGAAGGATGACAGTTGCGTCAACCCCACCTGGTGTTAATTCAGCGGCCGACACTCGAACTCAGGACCCTAGGATCCCAAGCCAACCGCCCGAACTGCTGAGCCGATGCACGTTCACCCTTTACTCATGTGGGTTATTCGTGCTGTGTGATTCAGCAGTTTGTGCTGTTTAGGATTATTAAGCTGTTAAACCAACATATATGCGTAGTTGGTGTCAAAGACCTTTTTACTTATCACAAGCAACATTTGTTCCTATTTCTAAAATTAATTGCTATAAGAGAGAAAGTGTTGTCGTGTGCGTGGCGTGTGCGTGCGCGTGGGCGTGTGTGTGTCGGGTGTGTGGTGTGTGTGTGTGTGTGTGTGTGATCGTTCTCTCCATAATTCGTGTTTCGAGAGTGGAACACAGTCCTCCCAGGACTCGAAGTTCCACCTCCGTTTCGGTGAGGATCGTGATTCGTGGACCAAGTTGTGTTGTTCTCAGAGTTTTGTTCCGAGGTCTCTTTTCAGGATCGCTACTGAGCCCCGGGCGACTCCACACTGTAGTTAGTTTGTGGTAATGTTCCCAGGGATGGTTTGTGGGATGTTTGTGAGGTTCTTCTTCATCCTTCCAATTATTATCACTGGTACGATTTTTGTGCTTCTTCAGCTTCCAGGATCTTTTCACTTTATTCTGTGGTCTTGTATTGGTCATTTTCTTGATTTCTGCATTTAGACAATCACTGGTTACTGAAACCTCAATTAACGGTGCTCTTTTCCTTTTTGTATCAGAGTCCTACGTCTAGTCGCAGTGCTTTGTTTTTCATGTTCACGTTTGGTGAGATCATCAGGTCGTACGTGAGGATCATGTCCTTGTTTGCATGATTTCTTTTGGTTCTGTTTCCACGACTTTTGTGTAAGTGGGTATTGAAATTTCTGCAGATGTGACAGTGGATTACTCAACATACCTTGTTGTGTCTTTGCGTGTACAGGTGTTCTGACATGGGTTTTTATCCCGATAGGTGTGTGTGTGTGTCACCTTTACTTTCTGTTTCTTTTCTTTCTTTTTTCTCTTCTTTCTGTTTCGGTGTGTGTGTGTGTGTGTTGCCTTTACTTTCTGTTTCTTTCTTTCTATTTCTCTTCTTTCTGTTGTGTGTGTGTGTGTTGTGTGTGTGTGTGTTGTGTGTCCATTTTTTTCAGACATGGCGAAACGGATCTTTGTTAAACTTTCAGAGGTTTATCAGTGAGTGGGGGAAGGTTTTAAACAAAAAATATTTTCTGAAATTTAGAAAAAAATGTTGGATTTTTTTTTCATCACTCTGCAGTGGCTTAGCCTCTGTCGCTGTTTGAAAGGTAATATAAAATGATCCCTGACCCATTCTTTAGTGGGTATAGGGAAGTATTTTAAGCCCCCACAAAAAAAAGAAAAGAAAAAAATCAAATTTGATTATTTCTTTTGAAAATGCCAATTTGATTAGAACAGCACTAGGCAATGCCGGGTACCCCAGCTAGTAGAATATATAATTATTCGTTTTGGACTCGTAGAATGGACTCGTCTACTCTGGACTCGTAGAATGGCTAGAACACAGAACAGATCAGGATGTAACAGACGAAAAGATCAACAGAAAGGAGGGGAGGAGCACGAGCCAGCAGGGTTGACGGACAAATCGTCGAGGACTTGGTGAACAAGGGATGTGGCGAATAGTTCGAGCAAGGGGAGAACCAAGGTAGAAGAAGATGGATACAGTTGCAAACTTTAAGTTAAAGTAGTGAGTAAAAACTGGAAACCCATCAGAGGTGGGCCTGGGGAGGATTAATGGGGGCAGAAAGGATTGTGGATGCGACACGATCTGAGATGGTGATAAAAACGCTGTCTTGAAGGCTGGAGGAGAAGATGAATTGAGAGACTGAGGAAGTTTATTCACAGGTGGGGATAAGATGGACGAATGAATGGAGGTGAGCAGTTGATTCTAATTTTGGGAGTGTTACTGGCCGACCTGCAGAAATCAGGGTGGTGTGGAGAGGAGGGGGGAGACAGAGGATGGAAACATGTGCAAGACCAGAAAGGAGGCCGTTGGAGACAGAAAGAACACCCACCTGTGTACAATGGGAAGTGATGGCCCAGAGACTCAACTTCATCTCAGGAGATTCCTATATTTTGAAGGCCTTGGTTTCCACGGCATCAAGCAGAGCAAGGTGTGAGGCAGAGGGCCACCACCCAGAGGGGGAGCAGTTTCCATCAAGCTGCAGATGAAGGCCTTTAAGTAGATAAAGTTCAGATGTGCCAAAGAAGTACTTTGTACAATGGAGAATGCTTGGTCAGTGACGAACTGGAGGCCAACTTAAATATTTTGTTTGCCCAAGAATATCATGGCTGATAATGAGGACCAAACATTTGAGTGACTGAACCTCTTCAAAGGCATTGTTAGAATGATTAGAGGGTTTGTCAAATGATCTTTCTCGAAAGAGAAAGAGAGAGAGAGTGAGTGAGAGAGGTGCTGGGGGTGTGGGGGAGAGGGTGGAGAGAGGGGAGAGGGAGGGGAGAGGGAGGGAGAGTGGAGGGAGAGTGGGAGAGGGCACAAATGTGAGATTTGCAGGATTGAGAACATATTGCAGTGTTTGACCAGCTTGTGATTCTATCAAGGTCTGAAGAGGAGAGGGCCACTGCCTGCCTTTTTGAAGCATGTGGGATGCTGTGCTTTTTGGTGATGGAAGGGATGGAGGGGAGCATACTCGAGGACAGACTTGACCCGGGGTCACCAGGTTTTTGGCGAGGCAAGTTTGAAAGTTCAGTCCTGAGGTTAGTCAGATGTTGTTTTCTGGATCTCCTGAGACTGGAAACACATGTTTATCTTTTCCATCTAAGCCTAAGCACATGGTGTTAGGACCCACAGTTGAAATCCTGCACATGGTATGTCCCTATAAATCTCATTAAAGTATTCTGATATCTACTTATGTCTTTGTGTTTATGTAATCGATGAACAAACTTTGCGATTAGCCTTTGATGAAAGTGATAATCTAAAGAGACTCATGCTCACATTTTGTCCAGGTGAGGTTTGCATGACTCTTTTGTTTAACTTTTCCCTTTGGACAGATGTCTTGCACGAGTTGGCAACATATTTGCTGCTTCCCACCATTCTCGTGTGTTTAATCAGTCCAACCAAGAAAATCTGACTCATTCGGTAAAATGTCAGTGTTGACTTGGAATTGTTTGCACTCGTTTCACTTGAGAAGTGGTTGTAAGGTCTCCTCACCTTCATATTCTGGAGTCTGACGAGCTTCTCTTGGACTTTCAACATTGAACATCATCTTCATGAGCTGCTGCATCAATGAATGAAACATTAACCCATGCATAGATATGTAAGTGAGCTCAACTGTACATCATCCCTGATGAACCACAGTGCATCAAAGACTAGCTATTGTCACCGGGGATTTCCTTCTATCATTGCCACTTTCATCTTTTTGAGAAATGTTAACGTAGCAATTGTTGATATTTTCTTCATGGATCATCCTTTGTGATTGCTGGTAATTTTTTCTTGAAGGTTTCTGCTTTCTACAGCCCGTGTTCGTTAAACGTGAACGGTCACCATGAAGATCAGCCATGGCGGTCTTCGGTCAGATCAAGTCTTCGGATCATAAATCCAGATATCAGCTACTACTACCACTATCTAACTACTACTACTTATTTAATGGCCCCATTGTTCCCACCCTCTTGCGTGGTCAGCCCTGGAAAGTTTCTGGCCAAAGTCTTTAATGAATCCCCTAGCCATGTCAGACATTCGACTAAAGGTGGTTGAAATTTGTCCAGGGTGTCTGCGCTAACTCTACTCTTCAGAAAAGACGCTGTATGATTTTAAACATCCACCAACTAATGCTTGTAGACAGAAACCCAGTTAACATCCACTCAGGGGACAGAAAATTGTGTGATGCAGAGATCTATCTAGCTGTGGGGAAAAGGTTGAGCCACGCCTAAAAACGATGAAACGAATGTCGCCTGAGCGAGCGTGCCGGGGAGGACATAAAGGAGCAGAGGATCCTCGCAGAGGGGGTCTGTCTGTCTGGCTGAGCTTGGTCATCGTCGTCATCTTCCTTCTCCTCCTCACCACAACCGAGAGCTCGAGCGACGCCAGTCCCCGCAAGAACCACAAGGGTCGCCTGCCAGTGTCCGGGTTCTTCGGCTCGCTCTTCGCTGGAATGGGGATACGCGTACGCTAGCTGGAAAGACGCCCGCAAGCGAGGTGGCAGTGGGGGGCTACGATAGATGGAGGTGCATGCGATGAAGGATGACCTCAAGTGGTCCGGTCATTTTTGGGGTATTTGTGTTGGTGGCGTGTATTCTCTATGTTGGCGTGGGCCCCAGGTCCGATCGCTTCTCATGGTAGTGGTGGAAGAACTGTTTGAAGCTGGCTCAGGTACATTATTGTGCATTTGTCAAGCTAGATTAGTCGCAAGCTCCATGTGCTGTCTTTTAGCGATGCTGCTCTCCTTACCGAGCCACGCAGCTTAGTATATTAACAAAATACGCCGATGAAGTGGACTTAGAAATGTTCCGTTGCGTTTTTGTATGAGTTTCTTTTATTGTTTGACATGCTGCGTGTTGGAATTAGCCAGGCTGTTGCCGCGTAAAGGGACATTTGGACCGACGAACGCTCGGTGACCACCCCCTCGGGTCACACATGGTTCGGTCAGCAAAGGCTGCACATCGATTCACCGAGTAGATTTGACAATGTGGAGTCTGATGGGTTGGCACAATTGCGAGAAGTGTAGTGATATGTGAGTACATGAGTACATATGGATATAAATTTGAGGGAGTTAATAATAACAATCGGACGTTCGATAACATCAAGCGAGTCACAAATATTCGGACGAACTTCGGTCGATAATCGAACCCACCGCTACCCGCGAGGTTATCACGGGGTGAGACCTCAATACACATTCCGAGTTCATCGGTGGAGCCGACTCTACTGCTCCAAATCTGGTGAACCCGAGATCAACTAGCCACGACGCGTGACATCAAATGTTAAACCCGGCCAGTACCCCGGCAACAATGAATCGAGGTCAACTCTTCATGCAGCTGCATTCAACCAACGGCTATCTGACACACCAGTCTCTTCTAGGATTGATTTTGACCGAAATTTTCTTGCTGATTTAAATTACACGTGACTGGCTTATGCAAGGATCTCACTTTACGTATTCCGGTATCTGCCACCATATGGATGGCCTGAGTCTCAGCGTCTCGTCACTCCGCAGGTCGGTGGCATTCTGTTCTTCTACTGTCCTCCTCTCCGGCCTCGCGCCCGCCCCCCCCGTCTGTTCTATCTGTCCGCCATATTTCCGTGGGGTGCTCAGGTCCACCAGCAAACCCTTCTGGTAAAAAACCAAAATTAAGCAATCATGCTCATTTCATTCTTTCCATCCTTTTTTCCCCCCACCTTGGAAAAAAGTCCCACACTTCTTCAATCCACTCTTTTTCTTCATCCCAACCCCCATACCAATAACATGATCTTTTCTACCCGTAGTTAAATTTCCACCCAAACCCACCCCTTCATATTCCCTGCTTTCCTTCCTGAAAGTCCTGTAGTTGTCCATCTTGTTTACCCATGTACCCCACCGCCATCCCTCCCTTCCACAGATCTCGTGTGTCTATCCACACTGTTTTGTGCTTCCCTCTCCTGCCCTCTCGTCTCTATGCCCCTTGCTATACGTTCTGTGCATTCGCTCTTTTACAGCATTGAATTGTATCTAAAAAAATAAAATATTTAAAAAAAAATTAAAATGTGTCCAATCTTTACTCTCCACTGTCCACTCACCTAGTCCCCCATCAAAAGGCAAATGCATCCACATCGAAACATTTAATCATTTCGCTCCCCCTATCATGCGATATCGACTTCACAGAGACCGTCACAAGTCGCCTGTCCAACTCACTTTTAAGAGAGAAGTTTAAAGAGAAAATATAGTGCAAATAATAGCAAGGATTGCAGACCTCCACGGTAAAACAGCTTCTTGGGAGACTGCCACATAATTATCTGGCGGATGTTAACTACAGACCACTGCCTCGATTGCTGAGGCCCAATCTTTACAAGGACTGTGACGCCTATCGGCTTAAAATCCTTTTTAACTGTCGCTTTGGTGGTTTTACACTGAACGGAAAACTTCAGAGGGAAGGCATGGGCATTGTGCTATGACAGATTCGAAGAGGACTTTTGGCTTCGCATCGAGTAAGCACCAACTGGTGGTCATGCTATAGAAAAATTGTGGATGATTCAGGTAACTGTCCAACCAATAGGTGGGAAATAGTGCATGCATTGGCCTTTTAAGTATAGAAGTGTAACCGATACTTACAATCTGGTTCGGGTACAATCTGTACAAACTGGGCTACAATCTGGTCAGGGCACACTCCGAACTCCGACTCAGGGCAGGATTAGGAATTGGTTCAGGGTGAGGCGATAGCCCGTCTACTCTTGTGAAGGACAATGTGGATTTAATGTCCTCCTAATGCTGGCAAGATGGGATGCCCATTTACGTCCATCCAAGGAACGGCAACACACATTGATCAAACACGGGATGACAGTATAGCTGGCTGAGATTCATCCCAGGCTGGACTGCTTTTGAGACGGTTAAGAGGTATGCGTACCTCTTGGCCATCCTGGCAGCCCTCAATACATTTATAATGATAATTGCCCGCCTTTATGCAAGCAACTAGCAAAATACCACCCGCCACTATCACTGACGGAAATATAAGGGGGGGGAAGAAAAAGAGGGGGGAAGAGAGAGAGAGAGAGAGAGAGAGAGAGAGAGAGAGAGAGAGAGAGAGAGAGAGAGAGGAGAGAGAGGAGAGGAGGGGGGAGAGTGAAGAGATGGAGGGGAAAGGAGAGATAGAGGAGGGGGGGCGAGGAAGGGGTTTGGAGTGAGGAGGGTGGGGAAGGAAGCACGGCAAGGAGAGAGAAAAGAAGGCAGAGTGCGGTGGGAGCATTAATTTACGATTCTGTCTCATCAAAATGCTCTGGCATCAAATAAACACAGGTGGAGATGGAGACAAAATAGTCTGAAGATCCCATTTTTCTACTGGTCATTACTGATAATTCACCCATCCGCCCCCCCCCCCCCCCCCCCCCCTCCCCTTCCCCCCCGCCCCCAAGTAAACCACTACCTCCCCCACGCAGAGCCAGTGACGCTGACAGTCAACATGCTACCTCTTGCCCGCCACACCTCTCCCCTAGAATATTTGTGTATAGTTTTGGTCACAACGTTCCGGAAGGACATAGATGCTCGAGAGGGTTCAGCGCAGGACTACGGATTGATCCGGCCGAGCTGGACTCAGCTTCGAGACGGGTTTATACATAGAAGAGAAGTACGAGAGATATGAAGAGATGTTTAAAGATGAACTTCTTCTTGCGTATGCGCTTGCTGCTGGGTAGCTATGCATTTCTTGGAAGCCGGACTGTGTGCTTGATCAGTGCCCCTCTACAGTACATCTCGATTGGTACCTTTCCATTCGCCGACCTCGGAAGATGCAAGGCTGATCAAACCGGCCCTGGTGGTATTAATTCAGCGGCAACGGGGCTTGAACCAGACTGAGATTCCAAACCACGCACCAATAACCAGAAGCCAACACCAGGCTAGTTTTATAAGATAGATGAAAGGTTGATAAAATAAGTACAGATGAATTACTTCCAACAGAGTAGACACGCGACAGAACCAGGGGCATAGGCCTGAGAGTAAATAAAGAGAATAGGATAGTACAGGCAAGGATCTTTCACTCAGAGTAGTTAATCTGGAATGCCTCCCTGAAAAAGGTAAGTGACAGCAGAGAAAGTGATGATAAGCTTAAATTAGAAATTAGATAGGTACCTGGAATTTGGAGCATGGAGGGGTATGGGGAAATGTTGATAAGACTTTTAGGTAGTTGAGTATGAGGGTGAATTGGTGTACGGGTGCTGTGTGGTGGGTCTGTTAAGGGGGGTTGTGTGGTTGATTGTGTGTTTTGAACCAAGCCCACTCCCCTGCCCGAGGGGAAAAAAGGGGAAGAAAATAAAATAAAATACAAAATAAAAAAACTACAATTTTTTTATTTCATCTAATTAAAAACTCTTTCCATTTTATTCCCCTTAGATCTTGTATAGATATGGTTAGTGTGGTGTTCCGCAGGCCATGATGGGCTGAATGGCCTCCCACCTGTGTTGGATTTCCTTTACCTGTTTCACCAGTAATGGAACAGGGTGAGTCCTGAAACCACAGGAGTCACAATAAGGCCTCAGAAATGCAAGTTGGGCATGAGACGTCTCAATGGTTTTTTTTTATCAAGGTTATATAGAGAGCTAACACGAAATTGTGACTTTAAGTCAGCGGGCCGGAATTCAACTTGACGTTCTTCTTAATAATGAAATACGGGAATTTGAAAAAATATTGCCTGCTTACATGTAGAAGCATGTGGTGAAATCGCATGATGAATCTTCACAGGTACGTAATTGGTGTGATTTCATGAAGGATGTATGGTAGTTCCACTAACTTCACCGAGAATCCTCACTGTCTTTGTGGGGTCGACCGGAAATGTTTTAGGCTCAAGTCTTTCAAGATGGGGTGGTCAGGCCCAACGTTCAATTGTGGCAATTTGGGCAGGAATTTGCAATTTGGATCAGTGTCAGAAGAATAACTCGCCTTGTCTCAACAGAAAGATACTTTGGGATCTTTAACTTCCACCAACTAATTCTTGCATTTGGGACACCCGCTTAAACGTAAACATCGAGGTACGTCACACTCTATGCAACGCCCTAATCTGTTAACCTTTCCAAAGGTCGGGAATCAGACCCAGACTATAAAGATAAGGACCGCAATACCTGTGGCACACCGTCAGAAGCAATGGAATTTTCTAACTATAAATATTGTTGTTTTTTTTTTTACACAAATGGCTTGATTTGTGGAAAGCAGGCACCTGGTGCACGTTTGCACTCGGGTAACAGAGACAATCTGTGAGATGCAATAACACAGATCATCGTTCATCTGAGCAGGTGTTTATTCCCATAACCCCAGAATAACCCGATCCAGAATTCATACGTGGAGGCTACGTGAAACCTCTCCACCAACTGAATCTGAATTTGATGAGTAACGCACATTGTACCGACATTTTCAACGAATCAGAGTTTACATCAGTCTCTGTTCGTTTTTGTCGTTCGTGGATAAGGAAGCCAGTTGTGAAAGATTGCTTAAATAGGGAATAAAAAAACAGGGGTGGGGTTAGGTTTGGTTACTAAGTAACCTTAAAGAAATAATAATAACTGGAGTTACTTGCAAAGATCAAGGATTCCAAGCAGTAACACCTTGGTGACGAAACAAGGACCCATGGAAGACTTCAAATCGAGAATTTTTGCACTGAAAATGCTAAAAACTAAGACAAAAAGCCATTTTTGTCAAAGTTGGCATTATAGGAAATGTCTGTTGCTAAGAATGCGTCTTGCCTTGCCAAGGGAAGGATTCAAACAGCTTGTTGTGGTTTTGTGTTCAATCATAAATGCTGTAACTTTAACCTATTCTACCGGAAATTTCCTCCATCAAAATCCCATCAACTTCCTGATATCGAAAACATGGTCAATTTCTGATTGGCCTTGTACCCGGCCATTTTCATTTACAGATACTTATGCTTCACAAAGTAGAAGGCGCCCGAGTCCATCGATGATGTATCTGATGTTTGGATGGTCGTTCTCACCGGTTTTGAAGATGCTTGAAACTTCTTTGAAATAATAAACTTAAATCCATTATGAGCCACCAAACTTTAGAACCAATCAGCTTCGTCGGAGGGTACGCGCTCGATCTATGACTTGGAACCCTGTGAAGTCCGAGTATGTTGGTGAGTAAATCTGAGAAACGGTCAACAAATATGGCAGAATAATAAATATAAATAAAAATAATAACTGAGAGTTCATAGGAACTCCTACTCGACTCCACGTCGTCGAGAAAAGAACCATGAACACCCAACCCACCCAAACAAAAAACCCAAAACAACAACTAACGCAAGACACCAAACGCAACACAAAAACACCACACCGCGGCAACCAAACCCCACACCACATCAGCACAACCACACACCACCACACACACCCAGCCCCTCCCCCCCCCCACCCCGCCCCACTCCCAAAAACCACGCCCAAACCCACCACACAAAACCACAAAAACCCCCCCCCCCAACCCCAACCCCGCCCCCCCACCCCCCCCCAACCCTGTATCCGTCTGTCTGTTCCCAGGTACCAAACGAAACGGCTGAACCGATCGCAACCATTTTTTGGCTGTGCAATCCTGGGACCCCTTGGAGTAAAATAGCATAAATATAATAACATGACCCCCTTGACGGCTCCCGTAGGGAAGGGGTGCTTCTAGTATTATAACACGGCCGCAGAGACAAAACCGTCAAGGACAACGTCGGCAGACGAAAACCGCAACGCAACAGAGCGAAGCGTCCCGACACAAACACTGCTCGGACACACAATCCGAAGACAAACTCCCATCCGGATGTGTCCGGAGACAACTCCTGTCAGACACGTCCAGAGACAAACACGTCCGGCACATCCGAAACGAGAACATCCATCCCGACCAAAATACTGCCGACATAGTTCGGAAGCCAAAAATCGCCTGGACCATCAGAAGCAGAAGCGTCCAGACACAACACTGCTCGACACATCGGAAGACAAACTCCCTCCGGACGTGTCCGGAAGACAAACTCCTGTCGCAGAACACGTCCAGAGACAACACGTCCGGACACATCTAGAGGACAAACCTCCATCTGGAAAATAACCGCGCGAAATACGTTCGGAAAAGAAAACGATCGTCTGGACGCATCCGGAGCCAAGCTTTCTGGAGGACAAACACCCATCCGGACAAGTCCGGAGACAAATCCCGCCGACTCCAAGATATGTCCAAAGACAGAGACAGACAGAAGAGAAAGAGAAGAGGGGAAGGGGCGAGTGAGAGAGGGTGTGGAAAGGAGAGTGCTGCACATGTATGGAGATAGGATGAGACAAAAAGAGAGAGAGAAGGGGGTGGGGGAGTAGGGGAGTTTCAGATAATGTCCATTCTTTATGGAACACACACACAACACACACAAAAACACACACACACACACACACACAAGAAAAAAAAAGAACCACACGAGAAGCACGTAGCTTAAGCCGAATTATCCGTTATTTTAAGGATCGGCAAGGTTGGAATCAGTGTGATTAAACGACAACAGTACGTACTGTATACAACCCAAAAACCTTGGGTAGTCTTTTTCACCGAAAACTAACAACGTTACTTTATATTGACTTTCAGGAAATATGTTCACCAAACCATTATTCTTTATAAACCAAAGCTGTGTGTAGATGGGTGGGGAAAAAACATTTGGCCTCGCTAATGTTAAGAAATACGTTAATATGGCAGAAACGGCATCAGAAATATCGGTCGTGTTATCCGGTCTAACAAACGCCATCATTGGCACTGCAGATAAGAGGGCACAGAATACCACTGTTCTCGCTGCCGGATACTGAGTGGAGAATTATAGTAATCCTTAACCCATGCTACGGTCGACTTATTTCGTAATGGTGCTCTTTAGCAATATGTTTAGAGCAACTCTTAAGGCAGTCCTAAACGACCAAACAATGAGTTGATAGGGAACAGGCTTGGCCTCAGGCCTGTGCATTAGCACTAACATGAGCAATTAGATACCGTATTAACTTAAAGCCGGTCTTTCAACCGCGTATGCAAGACAAGGCATGAAAATAAAATGGATTCATCTCAAATAATAGACTTTAATCCACAAAAAGAGTTGCAGGTTTAATGTGGAGCAATCCTCGAAACATCGCAAAGTTTAATCCCCATGAAATAAGCATTGCAAGATAATCCGCCATGTTGCCGTGCACGTCAGATCACCGCATCACGTGGTACTCGATTCAGGGTCCGCGCAAACGTTATAAACTTTTGTTTAAAAACGTCCGTTTTTTCACCAGATTTGGCTTATTGATTCCCTTTTAGAAGCACACACGCGAAACACCTCCGAAACTATACGAAACAGATCTGGAGATGCTGTGGATAGTCCAGTACCTCTGGGACACGGCATAGGTCTTGCATTGAATGCTTAAATCATATAGCTCAATGAAGCGGTTAATTTTGGCACGTTTGCTAAATGTTTATTGTATCCACTTTCAACTATAAATTATCTAAAACAGAAGGAAAAGTAAGTTAATGCTTTGGAATTTCAAACATTTTCTGTGTAGGTATGGGGGAGGAGGGAATATAAGACATTGCTTTCTAATAGTAAATAGGTACAAAATCGGCTTGTTATAAAGACTTGATAGTCTTATCTATAATTCCAGCCAATGTGTGTGTGTAGTGTGTGTGTGTGATGTGTGTGTGGGTGTTGTGTGTGTGTGTGTGTGTGGTGTGTGTGTGTTGGTGTGTGTGTGTGTGTGACCGCTGTTTCTTCCTCGACAACAACACTGGCCGATCTAATTGAAACATGCCAGCCCTATATTGCTGGGGATCTGAGAATGTGCCTTTTAGGTTGCTATAATCGGAACAAGTGGATTCCGAAGTTATGCGCCATTTATTTCCAACAATGACAGGACACATTGTGCGTAGGCGTGCCAGATGGGAAGAGATTCTCAGAACCGCGTTCCCATTACGGGTTAACAACGTAACGGCTTCCGGATAGTGATGACTGGTGTATTCCTAATAATTTCTCGATATTCTCTGCGCATTTATAGATAAAAACAAATGCCCAAATCCATCGTCCGTTTACGAGAGCGAAAGAACGGCTGTGTGTTTGTTTGAAAGTTATTTTGTTTTTTTTTTGACACATACGTTTTTTTTTTCCTTTCTTTTTTTTCTCTCTCTTTCTTGGTGTTTTTCCCTTGCGAAAGGCAATAACGTTGAGGCGCTAATTTGAATATTGGCCACATTAAAACTAAATATTGTGAATAATCGTAACTGCAGATATGCGAACTTCCGGGAGCCAACGCCAAGTATGGGCACGCCGAGAGCGAAGGGAACAGGACTTGTGTGGTTGTTGTTTTATCTGGCTCCACGTTTGAAAGTTTTTTTGTTTATGGTTATTGAGGTTTGCACGTACGGCCACGCACTACGGGCAATCGAGAGCGAAGACGCCTGTTGTGGTTGTTGTATTCTGGCTCACGGTTTGAAAAGTAGTTTTTTAGTTGTTTTGTTTTTTTTTTTGCACGTTCGCCACGCAGTACTAGTTAAGTTTCTTAAATTATCAGATTTCAAAACGAGGATTTCAAACACTTATTAGTACCGACTAGAATAGCCGAAGCCTCAAACCCGAAATAAATATATCGATGAATAATACACTTCTACCAAATAGTCTCGTGATGAGTCGATCGTAGGAAAATCGTATCATATCATGGCTGAAATCGCTCCAAGCATAAATCAAGCTATATTTGGAACAAACTAAGCACTTACAAAAGCCGATGATAACAGCATGTGTAGCTATGATGACAAGGCAATTCTGATAATAAAGAGTGAAGAAAGTGAAAAAAAATAAAAACTATTATCATGAAGAAAATCGTCTGCGGCCTGTTCAAGTCAAGGCATGGTTGAGAACAGGCCAAAAAACATGGGCCAGTAGGTGAGAGGAGAGGGTGAGACGAGTAAAGGGGTGGAGAGACGATAGGGAGGGGAAGAGAGAAGGAGTGGAGGGAAGAGAAGACCAACACAGCGAAGATACCTAGGATATGCTTAAAGACCCATAGAGAGCGAGTGACTGAGGATACCCCTGATAAAGGATATAATAATAAAAATAAGCCATTAATTATCTACAAAAGGGGGCTTTATTAACCAAATACATAATTTTCATCCGCACTTCGCTTGGAGTTTTCTTCGTACGCATGCACAGTTCAGGCTTGGCTAGGTTTTATGGTTTTGGGTGTTATGGGACACACACACACACACACCACAACACACACATCTATTAGAAAGATAGGCCTTTTGCCAGAACCCAAAAGGTTTGCATATTATAAAGTTGACAAGTTTACGTAAATTATCTATCGTCTCAACAATTACTGGCTCCATATATCGATCCTGAGCTGTATATACCATTTTTCCTTAGTAAGAGAAAGCCATTTGAAAGGCACAACCTCTCAAAATTTAAAATCAAGGCCACATTTTCATTGAGTGGGCACACACATTCAACTTTCATCTGGCTATGTTTCCCAATGACCCCTTCCTAATCGATAAGCTTTTAATATATCAATTTCCGGCATCCACCTGTTTCTGCCAAAAAGTAACGGTGGAAAGGCCATCTCCCAGCGTGCACCATAGCAACGGGGTTGCGTAGACGTTGGGCGCTTTCAGACAACAGTTGCATGCAACCACCCCGATCCAGGTACACAAGGACCCAGGCTGGCGTAAGAAAGGCGTGAGGTTGTTCACAACGCCTGGAAGCAATAAATCAATGTCATGAAGCTATGAGGTGGTGGCAAACTGCAGCGCCATCGTCCCTGGAGAGAGGCGTCGTGACAATGTCTTGGTTCCAGCAGAAGCTCAGAATATGATCGACACGGTGCAGGAAATATGATGGCAAAATAACGCCTATATACGCAAAGACCGGCAGTGAGCGTTGAGGTGTGCTCACATCTTTCTGCGTCATACAAGTGTGGCGGCATAAGGTTGAACACTCCTGCATTCAAGAACAAGAACAATGACAAGCAAAAATGAACAAATGCAACACGGGGTGCAGCAGAAGTTCTTATTTAATCTTATGAGCTGTCTGATCTTGGGTTCAATTCCTGACCAACAACATAAACTGTTCGAATGGGCTTGGTAGGACCGGGCAGCACAAAGTGCGTGGTCCTCTGGGATCTAAGTTAAGCTGGTGTCTGGTCTGTGCGAGCATAAGTTGGTTGAACGTTAAAGAGATCAGGACCCGGTGTGTTTTTGGTAAAGAGTAAAAGGCTACCAAGTTATACCGACCAACTGCGATGGACTAAGTCCCAATATCCTCGTCAATCGAAGTCAAATGTCAAGGCTGGCCAGATGGTTGATAGAAAGTATTGGGTAAGCAACTTTTCCCTCGAACAATACAACAGGAAGGTGGGAAATAATTGGGGCCATTAAGAGTCGTTAGTAGTAAGTAGTCATCTCTCCGTGTCATAGTCCTTCACAGAGCGTTCGGTACCAAACAAAAGGCAGCTATGCCTGGAGTCAGAGGGATTGGGTAATGGACCTGGTTTTTCCATTGGCCTCCTCAGAGTAGATTGGGGTCTGGAATTGAGTGAATTGGGTCGAAGGGGGTGCTTGGGGCGATCATGCTCTATCCATAATCTTCTTGCGTAGGGCAATCCGCGCGCGTGTCTTTTAACGTTCAACGCATATACTGTAGCATTTGCGGCTATACTAACGATGCATTGTACAATATCGACATATTTTCAGCTTCTGATATGTTGAAACATTTGACTAACAGGTGCATGGAACCCAAATGCCGAAGCCTTGATAGTTGCCAATATAATTGGAACAGTTTTTACTTAGTTATCAGTTCTGATAAATTATTCCGTATGGAAGGCAAAGTTCATTGTGAAATACGCGAAGAAAATACACTTGGAGTCGAAGTATAAGTACATCCTGCGGATGAAACACCTGTGTATTACAGTTCTATACGTTGAGGATCCGGTAGTTCTTACTCAAATACACCACTATAATCATTAACTCGTTTGACTCAGACGAGTTGTCTGTGTATCTCTAGGATGTTCTTAGGCCTATCTGTTATAGGCTCAAGTCGTACGTATTACAGATTATTCACATGGTCATGTAATTATGACAGCCTAAACCGGTAGGTATTGCCTATTTCCCTCTCTGCGACGACTAGGAGCAGATTATGGTCACGCTTAGCCAACTGAGACCAGGACAACATGAGAAGCGTTATTGGCTCTTCGAGCTAAACAAATACTCGTCGGGTTGGTCATTAGCCCTTAAGTACTTTCTTCGCAGCTACGATAGGATTATTTTTGGCGAACATTTGTGTAATTCATTTCGTAACCTGACCGTAAAGCTTGTATTTGCAGGTTAGCTCATGCCAGCAGCTAGAGAAAGCTTTGCATGATAGCGGATGTGCATGATCTCTACAGTTGCTCGCAACATAAAGTTTGGTAGAGCCTTGTCCCGAATTTAGAATTCTTGCGGATTATGGGTCAGATGGAATCTCGTCATATCGTGGCGAAATAACGAGCACACTATATCTGACATCAGAATACAAACGTACTATTGCTCCGTGCTTAAGTGAATGGCTTCAAACAGCAACGATTTGTCCAGATAGACCAGTCTATAGCGCCTCTCAAATACGTCTTGGCCATGTTTTCCGGAAGATTTGCCAGACGGCCAGATAAGTCCCAATAGGTCCAGAATGCAACTGCCAGAAAGGCAAGTACAGAACGAGATGCGGCTTGTACCAAAGTTGTGATAGTGGTTAAGAGCAGTTCGCAGATGAAAAAAACAAGCAACAAACTAAGAGAGGTTTGTCGGCAAAGGTCACCGGGCGATAGGTTACAATCGAGAGCCGCTTCCCTCAATAGGACGATTAAGTGAGCCTATGCAGACTAAGAAGCAATAACAGAGGCACTCTCGGTCCAAGGGTTCAGGGCCAGTAGATAATAAGAATGTGCCTGCAGAGCTTGCACTACACAGATAATCATGTTAAAGGCCGTCAAGACTCCAAACGACATGACCGAGTAACTCCGAAGCGTTAGAAACGCCCGCTACGGGTCCATGACCACTCATTTGTGTCGAGCATCATTGATCCGAGGCGGAGCAGAAGAGGGTGCTCCTGTCTTAGCGCTCTTCATCGCACGCGCTATTATTTTAGTGAGTCGATGGTGGCTGTTTCTTGTGTCGATATGGACACCAGGCGACAATGATTACATTGCCTGAGACGCCAAAGTGTTTTGGTCATCAAGCTGTGCCCTAGTTGATGGAGTCTCTATTGTCTCAAACGAGTAGTGGGTATACTAGAGCGGACAAGGACTCGACACATGAAACAATCTTGTGCCGCCATATACTAGTAACCGAGCACAACTCTGTGCTCTGTCGCGGGTCGCTCTGTGTCTCGCGAGAGTTGGGCGTCTAGAACTAGTCCTTAGTTGGCGCACGCGGTCTCGGTGGACCGAGATGGTGCACACTAGATCCGTCTCCAGCTGCGAACTGGCTAACTGATAGAACTAGAACAAGTAAAGGCGAAGCGTGGAGGGGGAGGAGCGGGAGAGACGGAGAAATACCAGAATGAGAAATAATAACAGTTGAAATGCATGATGGACTTGAAGCGACTGCATTCGCTATACTTGTTGTACACATGTTAATCTCGAGCTGGTGGTAGTATGACCTCTCGGTATGCGCTTTCCTCTTTCATCAGAGTCTTATCTTCTCAACGCAGATGATGGAATTGGCGTGCAGGATATCATAGTAAAGCGATTGTAGTTCAAATATTGGGCTATGATCGAGAAAGACGATACGAAGGGAACCCAGCGAAGGTATCATTCACGAGTGCAGATGTATGGTCGAGGAAGGGTGTACGAATCAGACACGTGAGTGGTGCTGAGTTCGTAGGCTACCTCAATTCGCGCATTCCGTGGGCTGAACCTTAGGGGCGGATGATTGCGCTGATATTCCCCAGGTGGAGCTTGTCACACGCCTTCCGAGGAATTGTGAACCTACTGGAATTATGGGAGACCGGTAACCTCTTCAACAGCCTTTGTGTTCCAATAGTAACGGAGGATGGACATACGCACATCTGATTATTGTCCCACAAATGTGGTGGAAGTCTGCGCTCCACCACTGATGCATCCTTAGGCAATCACGACATTCCCCTCTAGTCTCATTAATCTCCGTAGCTCCCTGAACTTGGAGCACATCAAAGAAACTGGCGTTTTTTTTTCTAGTTTTGTTAGTTGACTATCGGTCAATTAAGCTTTTCAAGCACTCAAAATATTCCTGGAGTCGGATTCGGTTGAGGAAACGGTGGCATCCTATCGGTGGTCCTAGCGGGACCATCCAGTGGTCGGGTGGTTCAGATCCACCTATACTGTAGGATTCTAACTCTATGCACGTCGAACTTTCTTGGTCACAGGTCTGTCATAGCGACTACATCGTTTCTGTATCTTGCCATCTTTGGAGCCATTCTCCGTCTCATCTCAATCTATACAATCATTACTCTACTTTTATCATTCACTCCACATCTAGTTGACTTTCTCGTCTCGTTGAGTCTTGTTCGCTTTCACTTTTTCTCATTTATTAGCTGTTCGAGAAGAATGATAGCATGACGGCGGGAACAGCAAAGGCGATCAAATTTGTCATTAACAAACTTCTGGGTATGTTTTTGTTGTAGCTATGTAATTATACATACCTATGGTTCGAAGCACGAATTGTCGATATTCCTTGCTAACGCAACTGTTATCGGCTACAGACTGGACGGTCATTATGTTAGAAGTACCGGATTGGAGAGAAACGAGTGCGAAGGACGAGTAACGCAGCTAGTAAGAGAGCAGAAGAGCGATGAACCGAATGAAGAGGATGGAGGGTGTAGGGTGAAGAGTATGTGCTCGGAGGATGACACAGGGTAGTAGAGATGAAGGGCGCGCTCGGGCGTAGTACAATGCAGGGGTGCTTGAGCGTAGAGTGTGACGCATAAGGGATAGGGAAGTACTGCAAGGAGGGAGTCGGGATGACAGTAGATCGTGAAGGTCACTAACAACGTTGATTTAACCCACCGCGCACACTTCATCGAGAGTTCCTGTAAGGGTTGTGGAGGCTAGGGATGAGCAGGAGGGGGGCTCAGAGGAACGAGTAGATAGAGACGCACTTGACTGTAGTGTGGGGCGATAGATCTAGACAACTGGCGTAGGATCACGACCTAGGAACGTGGTAGGGAGAGGAGTTTGAGCGGAATAGGAAAGATTCACATGAGGGAGGTTAAGGGCAGTGTTTAATGGAGGATAAGGGAAAGCAGCATGAAAAGGGGAAGGGAAGTTGTGCTGCTGTGAGAGGTGTGTAATGTGGAGAGTGTGGTAGATTACTCACGGGAAAGCGGCGAGAAGGTGAAGAAGGACTATCGGAAGGCGTGACGATGGAAACGGCACATATGGAAGCGATGTCGATGGCGACCTGAATGTAGTGACTGGGGAAAGCAGAGTCGGATGGGTGAGGTGATAATGGCGTATCATAAATGTGCCATAACAGCAACATTGTTCATTCAACCCTCGGAGGGTCTTATGGGCCGAGGTCTATAACTGGGTAGGCAGGAGCACTATTGAAAAGTTCTCCATTTCAGCGCTGTTTAAGCACTTGACTCGGTAGATCAATAGGGGATAGCCACGATCGAGTACACCTCTTGGTTGACTACTGGCTACAACATCTGGGCGCTAAGACAAGGACGGCTCTTCTGAAAACCATGGGCTCGAGGCTAAGCTGCTCCACAGTCGAGAATCTCTCACATGCTCACTAACATAATGTACGATTACAGTCATCCTATCATCAGGTGACGATAGACCCTTTTAACAGGTCTTAGGTCTCTAGTAAGCAACTACCTGCGAAACGTGTCAGGTCACTCCACTTTAAAAAACATATTCCTAGAAACGAGGAGGAGAGAGATCGGTGGGTGGACAGACAGGGAGAAGGCGTGAAGAGCAGTCTGAGGATGGGTTGTGTCAGAACCGAGAGAGAGGGAGTAGGGAGGAGAGAGATGGTTATGAGTTGAATTTCTCATGTGTCTGCTCTGAGAGTATTGACAAATTGCGATCGAGGATCGTGTATGTGAATGGAGCTAGTCACGGACAGTGCTATGCGCGGGGTGCTAAGCCTAGAGAGGAAGGGATAAGAGTACTAAGAGTTGGGCAGGGTGGAGCGGGCAAGTTATGCAAGTAAACTGTGAGAAGGGAGAGAGAATGTGTCACGCGCGGGTATGGTGCTGGGAAGACAATTGTCGCGCAGTTACTACTACCACTGATTTTGTGCGGGAGAGAAGTCTGTTATATCGACAGAACGTCGTCACTTGAGCGAGCGACTGTACAGAGCTACGGCACAGAGAAAGGATGCCAAAAGGGAACGATGTATAGAGAGGAAGTTAGTTTGGTGTTGTGGATGGAGTAACAGAGGTGTTAGAAACAGATTGTGGATTTTCGATGGGTGGAATGCTCTCTCCACAGAGCGAAAGATGGTGTGGTGAACGGCTCTTGTGGGATAGCACCTGGTACGGGAAGAGATTATCAAGGGATTAGAGCAAGTAGAGGTGTCGAGACGTGTGTCGTCACAAGGGACATTGTTCACAGAAAATAAAGGTAGGAGATGGAGGATGACAGTGAAGCTTGAATGGGCATTCGTTGATTTTGGTTAGCTAGTAAAGTGGACAGATATAGGCGGTAGGGTTGCTTGAGCGCACTCACGCGTGTCGAGTGCCCTGTATGAACTATTGTGACGCGTGGTAAGCGGGTGACGCATATGCGCAGACAAGCCAAGTTGGGGGCGAGAAGGAAGGGCCGATTATAGCAGGAGGAAGGAGCGATTGGGAGAGAGAAGGGAAAAGTACACCAATCGACTCTGCTGTCGGTGAGGAGGAGTGTGGAGTATGAAGTCCAAAGACTGGCGCATCCTCATCGGGAAACTATCACGCAAATACTTGTGGTAGATGGACTTAAGAATGCCTTGGTTTCTACAGCACGAACGCTTGAGCTAGAGGTGAGAGGACAGGAGCAGGCAAGCTTCCAGGAAGGGCGAGAGCAGATACTGACAATTGCAGATCCTACGGCTGTGAGACAACAAGCTTCATGTATAGTGGTTCATGGCAGCTCACTCCTCAGATGGGCCAGAAGCAAATGCGCACTTTAGGTTCGTGCTGGATAGATCGCACCCAGCAGATCTGGCGCCTAGTCTTTGCTCGCAGAGCAGACGCACAGCAAGGGCGCACGAGGACGAGGGGCTGAGAGATACAAGGACAGCCTTTGTGAGATGGGAGACAGTGAAGGGGAAATGGGGTGACGCAGAGTGAGGAGGAGAGACAGGGGAGGGGAAGAGAGAGAGAGTAGAAAGAGAGAGAGAGAGAGAGAGAGGGAGAGAGAGAGATGAGGAGAGAGAGAGGCGAGAGGGCAATATCCGTACGGTTGCAAACTGTGATGTACGCAGTTCTAAGAACACGGGTGTTCCGAGAGAGTTGACGGCCACCTACAATAGACACAAAGGGAGTTGCCGACGAGGTAGAAGTTAACCGCTACGCCCGGGACGACTCGGGGAAGTGACAGTTTAATTAGTGTATCGGGATGTGTACACGTTATCCCGAGACACAGACTCTATGATGAGAGTGGTAGAGGTAAGTCGATGCGTTTCTTTTTACGTCTAGGCAGGGCACAGATAGATGCCTCATCGCTACCGACGAAGAATAGAGCCAACGATAAACCCGCTACGCAACCGAGCTCTGAAGAGTATTGCGCTCGCGTAAGATTCTTATGCGCTGCAACATTAGATAACAGTCGGATCATGTAACTACCAATGAAGTAACTAGTTAAAGAAACTTTATTCTACTAAGAACACGCTATAATCTGTTTTTGTCTTTCGAATATACATATTAACTCCTAGTCTACGTCAAGATAAGTGTCGTGTCATTATCATCTGATATAGGAGTTGAAACAGACAAGCGTTACTACTACGAAATGGTGATGAGGTAGATGACAAAATGTGACAAATATGCCGCACCAGTGGTCGATGACTGAGCGAAACCACCATCGGAGTCGAGCAAACATCGCTCTAGATGTTGAAATGGCGCAGATCCGTACGATGGTCTCATAGGCATGATCACCTTTCTGATTACTAAGAGACTCCGAGTTGACTGAATTGAGTTTATTGTGCAATCACTAGAGCTATTATCGGGGGTACAATGAAACTTCTGCTCTTCGATTTGGAATCAAGGCTGTACGTTACTCAGTAAGACATGTTGTTGAGGCGGGACAGAAATCACATCCACAAACGCCCTTGAGACGAACTTTACAACATGCGACTTAGTGATCGAGGCCATGTGACCTTTCCACTGACGGCTCTGACTGAATGTGACGGTTTCATAGCTGGTGTAGCATGCAGTTCTCTCTTAGTCCAGAGGAACTTCCGATAGTCGTCCTCGCCTCAGTGTCCAGTATCTTTGAGCGCGGCTTGGAGGGACGATCTATCTAGCTAGCTTCTTACAATACCAGAGACTCTGTAGGAAATGTGAGAGAAAGGGGTCCGCCATCTGGTATAGTCACACCACTCAGCATCACATCCGCTTGGGAAAAGGGAAGTGAGAGGGGTAGACCGAGACCAATCTAAAGGTTTGTAGCAGCAGCCGCCACACACTTATAGCTGCCGGAGGACGGACGTCCGCACGACTGGTGTCGGAGTTGCCTCTCACAGTGCACTCCACATCGGAAGAAAAGGCTAGCCACGAGGGCGGGCACGACATAGCAAAAGGAAAAGTGTTGAACAATAGTCTAGCTTCTATGGTCATCAAATGCACAATGTCGGGAGATACACGTAGGACAGGATGCAAAGGCTTCAAAGAGCTACGCCAAGACACCAATGACATTGATATTCATGGGGACAAAATCTGAACATACGTAGTCTATAAAGTTATAAGCAACCCTTAGGAGCAGTGCTCTAAGAGGGCGACACAAAATGAACATCGAATTTTGACCGCTGATCACGGTGTCTTCTTTCGAGTATCTTGGCTTAGCTATGTCTTATAGAAGCATCTCAGAGTCATCGATGCAGTTCTTTGATGTGTCTCGCCCTCAGTCCAGATCTGCTTCGCTTTTGTTTTCTCGCGTACACTCGCGGAGTAGGCATGGGGCCTTATGTCGACTGGGCTTGCTGACTATGGAATCCACTCTGCGAGAAGGCCAGATCACAAAGTGCCAGCGGCACGCTTGTAACAAGAAAATATTCTCACTAAATTCAAACACTTAATACCCAGCGCACTTGTCGGCCAATTATTCCATATCAGATTCCGGTAGAGTCTCACAATATATGCTCCACTATATGCTTCAAACATATAAAAGATACAAAGTCACACACTCTCATGACTCTCATAACTGATCTTAACCTATACCCTGCCCTAGCTCGTTACTCCTACGCGATTATGCTCTTGACAATACTAGTAGTACGATCGATTCGGATTTGGCAGAGCTCTAATAAATTTCGGATAGAGTTGCTTCTATGAGCTTCAATCTTCCTTCTGACATTTCACTCGGTCACTATGCTATTGCAGTGCTATCCTACTCATATTACAGTTACGAACTAAAACTGAATACAAACTCCAGAGTTCATAAAACTACTTAACGCGGAGCGCCCCAACATATCCCTCCATGACGAGAGAGGAGAGGAGCGAGGCATTGAGGCTCCAGAGGTATTACGAGGATTGATGAAGAAGTAACAGGATGTGTAATTGACCCTATTAGGGGCCCCTCATCTTATCGACTTTGTATATTACTAGCTAGTCACATGATTACGTACTAACTGGGAGCTTCTTGTGGGAATTAATCGCGCGGCGATGATTACGGACGTAGGAGTCATATTTGCTCTTGGTGCATCTGCTCTACGTGATATCAAGATCCAAGATGTGCATCTTAGATCTGAGTCTTCCGAGAGTTTCGGTATGTACTGCGAGAATCTATGAACACTATCGTAGGGTGATAGAGTAGATTGTAGACCTCTACGACACCATAGCGCACTTGATTGTATATTATGGTCTCGTCGTTCTGTGTTTGTTTGAGGACTGGTTGCTGTATGCAGTAACTTAATAGAATACATAAATTAGATACTGCCAAAATTTGAAATATCTAGCCTTGGCCAGTAGAGTCCATACGATTGGGCCGAACCATACTTCGTGTTGCAGCAGACGTTGTGTGGGATGATGCTATATACGTCGCCTAGAGCAGTCTCCTTGTGATATCCGGGACACGAAGTCGTTCGTACGGGATAAACACACATCACCAACACAGGACTTAACCGAAGCCAAGTGATCTGGGCAGACTTGCTATCTTTGCGCGCTTTAGAACCTCTCGAGAATGATCTCGACTAGGGACGAACTATGTCAACCCGCGCATATGGAAGTATATAGTCTTGCAACATGGCCAACTTGTTGGGTGAGATTTGAAAGTCAGGATCGGTAGGAATCCAAGTCTCAAGGGTCTCCCACTACCCTAGACCATTAAATCAACACCAGGCATGCTGGGGCAAGTGATGTAACTAGGTACGCCCGTCCTCAGGGGTCAACGTCTCTCGCTGTCTGATGCAACGCACTGCACTTTTGGTTGTGTACATAAGTAACCTGTACGAGGATCCTGGATTGCGCACATGACGGCGGTTTTGTTTAGTTTGATACAATCAACCGATTATGAGAATTCACAATCGGAACATTAAAATAAATTCCACTTCAGATCTAATGGAAGACCAACTCTAGGGAATTGTCCTTCGCATTGTGAGTCATTGTAGAAGGACAGTCCAAAACAACGCAATAAAGACAACGAGATGGAAGTCATTCCACAGAGACCTGGATATGGAGTTGCACTATATTCGCGTGCTGCATCTGACCTGCGCCGCGTGAAGCCTTCTCGAGGATAAATAGATGTAACCCATTCCAGGCGGCACTGTTCCAAGGTGTAGCCATTAATCTCATAAGCATATAAAATATAACAAAATTTACCTTACATCAGAGACAATTTAAATAATTCTGTCTTGCTAGACAATGTGTAGCGGGAGGAGGTCACAGTGTTGAAAATTTCAAAACATCTCATTCAATCTATGGAAGACTAGATTATCATCTGAATTTGCAGGTTGAAGGTTGTTACGACGAGCGGTCGCGCATGGCTCCACAGATGGTTAGCGAGTAGACAACATCTATTTATTATATTGTGTCGGTTCTGATAATGAAATATTAGAGCGTTAGCCAAACCCATGGTAACATCTTTCAATTATAGTGTCCCCATAAGAGATAACGCCATCTGTAGTACCCCTAGGCTATCTAGCCTTTGTCGTGGCTGAGAATGAGTTTATATGCTGAGGAAGATTCTTCTCCTTGAGATCTCTGTGTAACTGATTTCTGCGAGAAGAAGAATTTTTTTATATGTGATTCTAGGGTCTATGCACGAGCTGCAGACGACTTTTAATGGTGTACCTTATTGGCTTAGACATCAATATTTTGTGAAGTTTGTGTTCTCATCATCCAGTGAGAATATAGCTGCATCATAGTGCTCGTAGTTCATCTTCTGCGAGTCTGGTCAGACTTTCCATTTTCCATCAGAAGCAGACATTTATGCGAAGAGGTTTTTATTTTTTTTGTTTACAAGAGACGAAGAATCGCTGCTAAGTCGAAGATCTACGTGGTCCTACCTGAGCATAAGCGTCCCGATCAAATCGCTCTTAGCTTGGTGGCGGGACCGTATTGTTTAGTCATCCAGTATAAGTGAGCCTCAGATTTTTCAAATTCTCATTTCTGTGAATCAGAATGTAGTGCTTGCTCTTACCATCACTCAAGAATTCTCACAAGAGTGGTATGGTAGCCATCGATGGGTCAGGTGAAAGGCATAGTACATAATAGGACCTGTGTCATACCAAATCCATACATACTGTTCATGTTGCAGCAGGTCCTCGCCATTGAGGAGCTAATCTTGCATTGGCAAGGTGAGACTAAGTGTCAGAAGTATTTTTGCCTGTTGGTCAGCGTTCATCTGGCGGGGATGCAGAGAAACGAGACGGGCAAATTATTACCGATTATTTCGGCTAACATGCCCGCGGCCTGAGACGAGTACACAGGCGGAAAGTGGACGCAGCGATTGCACCAGCACGCACCTATGCGTCATATTTAGCATGACACACTTTGCTTACTGGCAAACAGAGGCTAGTCCCACTGAGGCAGTTGATCGGTGAAGCACACTCGTCCGTAGTACCAATACGCGAACACAGCGCGTTGTTGACAGCGAGAAAAACAAAAATTCATGAGTGTGTTGGAAAAAATTACAGTTCAGGACAGACAGTTACAGCAGAGTAAGTTTTTTCTATTATCCTCCTTCAAACGCATAAACAAATTCGGATCCCAATGCAATGTATCGTTCCCTATTTCTACTCATGTCATAAATGCTTCCTCACAAGATATCCATGTATTCGCAAATGGCTTGGTGGATATTTTTTGCTTTGTATCATAATTGTTCCCAGGACATGAGACCTTATGAGAGCCACCTTAGCTTGTGGAATTATCAATCTCTTCTCACTAGATCTGTTACATACATGGCAATATTGCTTGACACAATAAAAGATACCAAACACGGTGGCAGAGTTGGAAATATAAACAGAGGCAATAAATTATTTACAATATGTAGGGGTAAGGAAGGAGGGAAGTGAAGTCGGGGCATTAAAGGTGTCAAAAGGGCCACCGGAGAGCAAAAAAAGGGAAATGCAACTAGAAAAGAGAAAATCAAGCATGTGTAATTATAACAAAAAGGGAAAAGCAATGCACAAGTTCTTGCAGACTCCAGTCTTGAACTATACCTAACTGATACACCAAACAGAGTACTCCAGCAGTTACACACCACACCACATGGGGATGCAGCAAATTTGGGAAGTGTGGCAGGGGTGGCATCAAGTTCCGCTTACCAGGTATGTATGTCACACGTCATCCCTTCTCTCAGTTGGTAATCCTTGCTCTTCGATGGCCCCGACACTCTTGCTCTCCCACACCACGGGTCACAAGCTTGCCGGGAACGGTGAGCATAGAACCAAAGCGTTAAGGACCAGGGAATAAGTGAGGTCATGCAGAGCATACACAGAGACCAGGCAGAAAATGAGTTGTGTTGACGACCAGGGGATCAAGGAAGAGAGAGAGTTTGTAGGGGCGACACGACGCCAGGACCAAGAGAGTCTCATCAGGCGAGAGAGAGAACCAGGTGGCCGAGGGCAACTTTATTTAGCCCCTGGGCGCAGTGGGCCAAATGAGCACATGTCAGATCTTCCGAGGTGGCCTGGGCCAGCTCATTGGGGCCACGACAGATCTTACCTATGCTGGTCCCATGTCCATCCATTGGAGGGATTTCCTCCTTCTGCCTAACCCTTCCCATATGCTGCTGCCTCTTGGCCGGAATATGTCACTAATCCAGCCATAAGATGTGCCCAGAGAAATAATAATTCATTTTGTCAATAATTCACCAGGTTTTATGTGTACCCTTGATCGAAAAAATAGAACTGTTCACTCTGTGTCCTTTCCTGCGGTCATCCAAGGAGTCATGAGCTCCGCACTTAACATGGCGGGGCTGTGGGGCAGCTGAAATCTTCCAATGGTCATACTCTTTGACCCTAGAGACCATTTGGAGGCGATTTCTCGTCGAAGACCCTCGCTCTAACCACGCATCGTCCTCGCCGGTGACCCGTCAAACTTGTCCCAACAACTGTCCATTCTAGTGCACAAGTAGCCAGAGGAATGAGGGCACACTTGCGTACTTCTAGCATGAGGATGGCTGTTGTCACGGCTCCTGGTTTGTTTATCGCGGTCATACCTCAGATGATGGTGAGGGGAAATGATCGGAGTCAGGGCTGATAAGCCGGGGAAACACAATTCCGATCAGGGGTAAGTAGGTTCTGCAATAAAATTAGCAATTTACAAAGTCAGCTAGCCAATGCCATCAGTACCAGCAAGCGAGACAAACGCAGGACTTTGGTGGGCGTCTTTAAGCAATAAATGGGAATTATAGAGAATACTTTATTCACGGCGATCCTCCAAGAGATTTCCGGTCGTTAATTACAACCCACATCACACCCTTGTGTGAACAACCACTAAGCGCAACCCACTCAGGCTTATGAGAAATTGAAAACGTGCACATCGGGCCGTAAATGACAAACGCCAAGAGTTGAACAGAGTCTACTGACCCCGCTTTGACACTGCTGTACGATCGGGCGTTCAGCAGACTAAAAAGTATAACAAATTATCGCGCACCAGCTGGGAGAATGCGCTCCTTCTCCCAACGGGTTGAAGAGTGGCTTGCAACTGACCCAAGCACTATATCGTAAAATTGTGAATGTCACCCATGGCCTAATGTTAATAAACCACCCATATAAATTTGATAGCAGGTGTATAGTGCTACTAGTTCTGTTTAGAGACGTATCCATTAGAGGGAAAAAATAATCTATGTAATATTTAATTGAGACAGACAAATTGCTTGTGTGCTTTCTTAATCTCTGCATCTAGGCTTTAATAAATACTCCCCCAAAAATTGGCAAACAATATTCTAAAATAGTTTAATACAGGTGGACATTACGCTTCCATTAGCTCTTAATTTTATGACAAAAACTCATTTAGGACTGGTCATTGATGGTGTGACTTCCGCATTCAACATCCCTACCCTGATAAAACAGTAATGTGATGTCAGCAATATGATCCATCGTATAGCTACGAGTAACATGTGCATGTTGTGAATGCAAAATATAGACACGTGAGGTACGGAATGAGAGAGGATAAGAACAGCACTAGGCAAAGAAATTCTTCTGTATCGTGAAAGCCAAATTAGATTGCTGTGCCTTAGTCTAGTCGCCCATAAATTCTAAAGGCAACCTTATGGTTACGTTAGGCTAAGTACAACAGATGACACAAGAAAGAGCAGCTTTCACTGAGAGGCTTCTCACGCCACCATTCCGCGATAACAGTCAAGGAGCGGAGATTTCGCTCCATGGGACTGCCAAACGAATTCCCTCAACCCCACAGACCTCGGCCCCCAGTTGCGGTATTCGAGAAGTTGTGAGCGCCATGTGGAGATGGAAGGTCCCTAAAAGTATAAGGACGAGATGTAATCATGAAAATTAGAAGTCGACGGGTCTAATTGTAGACCACCGAAACAAACAGAACAGACAGGGTAGGTCTAGACTGATTGACACGTGCCATGGATCGACAAAACTAACATCAATTTATCTGGATTTTCTCGTCACACTTATCCGACGCACCTCCTTTAGGCGAAGTTTATTACAATTAATATTGGTGTGCTGTAAGTTACAGGCTGCAATAGGATCTTTTTGTTATTAAAGAGAACTAAAAAGAGACAAACATACCCACACACAAATCAGAACCAAAACGTTGAACTAATCGACGAAACGCCATCAACAAATCCCCACCATCCGACACACAACACCACAAAGCAAAGTTGAATACATGCACAACAAAAGTTCCACAAGGAACTAGACTCCACAAACTATCACAGGATCTTGTATTTTGACGTTGTCATAAGTTCTGGTTTTTTTCATTGCTGTTGCACACATTTTGACCCCTGTGATCTAAGTCCCTCTCACTGCACAATGAACCAGGGGTCAAATCCAAAAAAATTGTTACAGTATTTCACTGCATCCCCAATACAACTTCCTAAATTTTGCTGAGTGCACAAAGTTTCATTTACATGAGAATCGCTTTGCATAATAAATTTTATTCTCGCTGAGTTAAAAGTAGAGAAGATTAATACCCTTGTAATCTGGTTTTTTGGCATTTTGGTGTTTGGTACAGTTGAATATTTGGGTGATCTATTGCTCTAGTTTGGTTGTAGACCCTCTTCACCTGCCTCCCTTACAGGGGACCAGGGCCAAGCCAGTCCGATACACTGGATACGACTCTTGCATCTTCTATGTCGAGTTCTCGATTGTCAGCTTGGTTGATGTGGTCCAGTTCAGGGCACTCAGCTATCTCTTCCTACCCGTAAGTTCGTCCAGTGGGTAACGTGAATTTTCTCATGGGACTGAACAACTCGATTTGTTTTTTATTTTTTGTTTTTCTGTTTAATCAAGGTTTGGAGGATGGATGAGGAGAGTTGTTCATTGTTTTAGAGTATCTAGTGGTTGTATTATTTCTTGGGCAGGCGTGTATTACGGACTGAGATTCTGACAGGACGTGTTCGCCGAGCTTGGTTATATGGTATTTGCATTTGTCAATTTTAACCACTCGGGTAAAGGCTGTGTTTTTTTTCTCAGTGATTCATGTCTCTCTTTCCGTACAAAATGCAGGAGAATAGTAGAATAATAGACTTGAAAGCGAATAGGATGCTCAAAAAATCGCAAGCCTAGAAAAAGGCGAACATCTGAGTTGATGAAAGTTACTTGACTATTACTAAGATATTACAGCATTCGCGTGGCAAAATTATCCGTTTTTTATAGCATTACAAGCATCAAAATCGCTGGATTTGGGGATGTAATCTCGTAGTGCTAGCAAGATGACTATGTAATTTCCACGGATTAGAGAATTTCTATATTTTGAACTGGCACTCGCGGGAGATGTCTATTAATTATTAAATGATTAGGGCTAGATATTGAACATTAAAAATCAAATTGCTTCGAGAACTTACTCTAATAGTATTTGTATGTGATAATATTTTTTGTAGTATCATAAAGGATGATGAATATTGGGTATAAAAACTATACTTGAATCAAAAATTATATTATTTGATGTCATTTTCTGATAACACGTGACCAACACTAAACTGGTCATCATTACAGCTGAGCTGAAATTCTGCAAGCGCTCAACATATACGTTGACAACTAAATCACAACTCAACACACCGCCTGAAAACAGCGAACTCATCATGAAGAAAGAGTAAATGATGACCATGCTCACACAGTCATCATTGATGGCTCAGCCTATCATGTATAATGCCCCTTCAACATCTATCCCCAAAGCACTTCATAAGATATCACAACAACAGACGACTACCTGAGATACTAGAACAGGATCTCATCTAAAAATACTATATAATATAGAACCAGTCACCAATTACTCATTCCCCACAAACAACAAAGTGATGGCAAACCCTAGTGCCGATGAGACAGGATCTAAGGTACTGACAAAAAAAATTCCAGATCAAGGCGGACGTAGTGGTTTTGATGTGTACAATTAGCCAAGTTTCCCACAAGAACAATCAATAGCAATACAGTCCCCGAGCGCTAGAACAGGACT
>CM068961.1:122685036-122700228 GCA_035128595.1 Eptatretus atami
AGATGGCCGCGCCACGTGGTGGAACGAACGAGTCGAGGAGGAGTGTGGAGGTTTGTCGACCCGCAATGGAGATGGGTGAGGTCGGGATGACGAGAGACGCCGTCACGATAATTAGGGAGACTTGTAGGACGAGACACGTGGAGGTGACGGAAAAATTAACGGTGACGGAGACGCGGATAATAAAGGAGGCAAGGGGAGAAACTAATAAACACGAGGAGACGACGAAGGAAACAAATGTGTCTGTTAATGCTGCTTTTGAAAGAGGAAAGCAATTTGCGAAAGATCTGTTGCGTGGAAGTAGCTTGACCACAGAGAGAGGTGAGAGAGACAGTGATTTGGAGGAATGGCAGGAGGAAGGAGTGCGCCTGGGTCTCTGATATTGCGGGGCTGAGAGCTACCGGAGCTGTGAACATTAATCTCTGTAGTAATAACAAAAATGAAACGTTACTCCTTCGTGGCTTCCATTACTTGCTTGTATAAGTGATTGTGTTCACAATCGCGTGCCCTTTAAGGTGCATGATTGGGCTTAAAAAGTGGCAAGTGCCTTAGTAAATAACGGTACGTGCGTCCAAAACCAGCCGCTCGTTATACATCTGCAGTGGCGCACGAAGCAGGCACGTAAACCATCCGTGGCTTCTTGGCCCTTGTTTGAAGTATCGGACTAAGGCCCATAACCCTAGGTTTTGGGGTTTCAAACCGAGCATACGGCCATAAGCTGGTGACTCGCCCACATGATTCCATCACGGCTATAGCAATTACAATGGCGAGCGTGGTCACAGCAAAGAGATCATTGATTTGCACTTTTTGTGTTCCTAAAAGACAAGGGGCAAGTTACGAACCATACCCTTTGAATTGAGACCCATTGTGAGGTTTGAAACAAGGATACTTTTTAGAACTGATAAAATTCTTGCGGAAGACAGTATACTGTATGAGCAAAATTATGCAACACCTTTTGTGAGTTGTAAGAAGCCGGTGACAGGATAGCTGGAGATGCCGAAACTCCTGTTCAGAGACTACTCGAGATTTGATTCCGACCACAACTATAAAGGTGCTTTGGAGGTTGTCCTCATGGGGTGTTCAGCCAGCTTACCCATCTGCCCAGCAGTTCGATGACGTGAGATGATTAAGATGGCCATTAAAAGATCCACAGCACCTTTGGACTTGCAAAGGCAAACATGCATCGTTCAAACAGGCATGGTGCAGTTGTCGTAGGTGTTCATGGTAGTGTATGTGTGCTGTTTGTTGCTCCGATCAAATAAATCAAACAGGATAATGTACGTTTACATTGCAACATTGTGTTATAAAAAATAACAAATTAAAACTTACTTTTCTGAGCATTTCCAAACTTTATCCAAACTGGTTCTCCAGCCATGCCTCCATCACCGTGAAGATATACAGAAAACCTCATCACCAAAATAGGCAACTGCCCTCCATTTGGTTCGCTGCTGCTCAATCCACTTCAAAGCATGGTGCCTGCAAGTAAATGAAATGAGGCGAGAGGCACAAACAAAATAAACACTCTTGAGTAGCCAAGAGAAAAGCAATGCAAGTAACTCACTTCAAAACACTCAGAAATGAATCCCTTTAAAACACCCCAGGTCGAAATTGTTTGGTTTTAAATCATCACTTTTTGTGATTTCAACTGGAATCTTTTGCTACTGCGGAGTGAGCAGGTTTGATTATTATTTCAAAATTTCCTGCATTGAGGAGTACATGTGACGAAAAGTCATATTCTGCTTAAATTGGTCCCACGTCATGGACAGAGGATGTGGACGCAGTGAAAGTCAAACCAAATGCATTGACGATTTTGGCATATTTTTTTTTGTTTTATAGAATTAAAACATACGACGGGCACTCCGCGTACCCTTCTCGGCCCACCTGCAGCACCATCCTGTGCTGCGGCCAGTCTTAAAATGCACTTTATAATTTTGAATGTTTTTTTTTTCTTTATTATCACAGCTATATCATACTCTTATAGGTCCATGACCATCTCTTACTATGATCTCACCGTCTGTCTGTTCCCAGGTACCGCAAAAACGCTGAAACCGATCGCAACCATTTTTGGCGTGTGCAATCCTGGGACCCCTTGGAGTAAAATAGGCATAAATTATAATAACATGACCCCCTTGACGGCTCCCGTAGGGAGAGGGTGCTTCTAGTATATCATAAGATAAAGGAAGATTGATTTGTAATACCGATACCACCAAAGTGGCGCTATTTCCGCCCACGTGTCAATTTGGATTTCCGGTGACAACCACGTTTTGATCTCTTTTTAAGATTACATTTTCAAAGGTTATAAAACTTTTTTATTTTGTCTGTTTCTCATAACTACCTACCACATTCTTATTCGATGCATGCGTAATGCCAACCACCCATGCAACATAAAGGAATGACAGTTTGTGGTTTCTGGATATTATGACGAAGAAAGAGATGACTATCGAGGTGAACTTTTGGGATCGGTTTTATTTTTCCCCTGACATTAATGCTTCTGTGCAAACAACCGCGTTCACCGTCAATGGTTTTTTGTTGCGCTGGTGAATCAGTAATAATATGGATTTCACAGTTAGGATCAAAGCTGTGGTAATGGTTGTTGTGTTCAAACAGTCTTGAATGACTCAAATATTCAATTTTGACCTTTCTTTATCATTAAAATATCCCCTCACAACAACCATAACTGGAGTGGATTACCACTATTAACTTGGTTTGAACCGGGGGCTTATAAGATTGGGTCTCGTCCGTCCATGCGTCGCTCCACAGCCATATCTCAGACATGTGTGGACCAATTTTGTTCAAGCTTGGCACAAAGACGATACGTGATGGGATACATATTCACGTGATTTTATTTCATCATCCGAGCAAACTGCCGACTGGCGGCCATTTTAGTTGAAAAAAAAAACCAGATGTTGAACATGCCTTCGACCATTTCTCGGACATGCATTCACCGATCTTGTTCAATGTTGGCAAACAGATAAAGAATGATGGCTTACACAAATACGATCTGATCAAAGATGGCGGACTGGTAGACTGGCGGCCATTTTAGTTGTAAATAAATATGGGCTAGCCGTTTAATTCCGTACAACAAAATTACTAAAACCACGGAGGCTATGATAGTATTTATGTCTTTGTCTGCGTTCTTTCATTTCTAACTTACTTGATTTTTTATTTTACAGAGAAGAATGCCAACATTTACAAAAGTCACCATTGAGAAGTTTTCAACAAAGTGTTTTCGTAAATGCTTCTGCTCAAGCTAGCATAATCATAGCTCGTAGCCTAATTAGACCATTGGACAAAAGTCTTCCTCAACCCCTCACGGGCGCCTTTGTCTACAAGTCCATGACTTTTTACATCTCGATAGGAGGTGACTCATGCTTTCTGTTTCTGCCTTACAGAACCTACGCTCGTCCGATTGGACTCAGTCCCGCCATTTTCTTAAAGCCATTAGTATCGTGTCCTTGTCTCTGGACATTTATAATGATTCTGTTCTTTCATCCCAGTTGAGCTGACCTCTTATTCACCATTCAAATGAACCTTCTTTGCTCTGCCCAATCTGTCCGACTCTTTTATAATATATATTATATTTTTAACCTTCTTGCTCTTATCGTTTTCCCAGTTGTCGGTGTTTATCTGTTGTATTTCATTTTATTTCACGCAGGTAATTTTGGCAATTGTTTTGCGCATTGTTTGTGGCATAGTTGGTGGCCCTCTTCCACTCCGAGGTGGAAGAGACGCGTGAAAGGCTATCTCCCTGAGATCCTGCAATGCATCTTCACCCCCCTGGTGTTTCAATCTTTCCTTCTGAGTGCTGTAATTAAACCTCCCCCTGTGGATAGAGAATTCTTATTGCTATTGTAGGGTTTGTTTCGACACATTAGTGTCCCCAATTTTTATAGTACACAGTTTCTTAGACCCATAGGAGTACTAAACCACCATTTAGGGTTTTTTGTTTTCATCCTGCACTCACATTTTCTGAAATTTCCGAGCTGAATCGAGCCGGCTGAGACTTTTCGGAATGAAATTTCACATAAATAATGGAATAAAAAGTATGCGCATTGACAACAACTTTTTTGACCTTGACCTAATTTTAAGGTCATGACATACTTAATTATCGACATTTAACATTTTTCACCATAACTCGACTACGGTTTTCCCGATAGGAACCAAATTGCCCTCCCAAGATAGCCTAAAGCAAGTGGGCCTTGATGCATAATTTACATCATAACCCTCCAGTTAAAGGTCAAGGTCTTACAACCCCCAAGGAGTAATAAACTACCATTTAGTGTATTCTCCATTTTTTCCCTGTCAATGTCCGAGCTGTATCTCGGATCCGGCTGGGACTTTCGGAATGAAAATTTGCATCAACAATGGGAATAAAAGTATGTGGGTCACTTTGTGATTGCAGACATCTAGTATCAATGTGATATTCAGAGCTGCATGACTTTCTCAATCAGTTTGATTATTTGGAGTTGATCTTGTTTTTATCATCCATGAATGTGGGACACTTTCAAAAGCTTTCTTATCATCTATCCAGCTTGTGGGTGATTTTGTTCGTCTTCTTTTACATTTCGAGTCGGGCTTTGTTTAGTAATAGTAGTCTATTGTTCCATAGCATCTTCTCTTAATCCCTTATGTTCTGCCTCTAGTGGCCTCGTCTTGTTAAGTGGGGCACATCATTTCCTTGATGATTCCCGTTAGAAGTTGTATGTTGTTTGCAGACAGGTTATTGCGCCTAAACTTGTGAGGTTGTTGGGTTTCTTCAGATTATGGATGAGGAGGTGTTACCTCTGTGAGCGACTCACCATTACCTTTTCCTCTTTGATAGGTCAGGTCAGGTATGGGAGCATGCGCCGGAGCCGCGCGTCGCTGCGTCCACTCCAGGAGCCTCCGTCTCACATCCCCCAGCAGATGCCTGGCCCATCCCCATCTCCCCGAATGCCTATCCCAATCTTGGATAAGTTTGTTGAATTATCGAGGTAGTGATTACTAGGAGAGCATCTCGTTGCTTCAGCCAGAAGTTTGGAATTCCATCTGTGTCTGCCTTTTAAAGTTTGGCGTTTTTTCAAGTTGTGTTTTTCTGTTTTTTTAATATCCTTCATTAATTATCACTGGCGGGCATTTCACTTGTTTGTTGTGTTGTTTTTCTTCTCCAAGTGCTTGATCCATTCCACCTCTTTTACTGCGTTATTTTGGTTCTTCATCAATTACTTTCCAGAATTCAGTTTATATTTTTCAGGGTGATTTTAGACATTTGGTTTTTGTTTCCCTAGTCAGCAGTTGTAATCTTTCCGGTTGTTTCAAACATCTGGTTTGTTTTCTCCAATTATTGACTTTGTCGAAGTTTTTTCTTTTTATCTTCCTTGCTATCATTTCTATTAGTTTGTTTTCAGCAACCATTACCTCTAGCTATTGTCCTCGATTTTTATTTGTTTTTGGCGTTTTTTTGGATTTCTTCATTAGCTTTGGGCTTACAGTTTCCTCTTCTGGATTGCTGCATTTGTCCTGTTTCCTTTCTCAGTTGTTACCTCCACACTAAAGGTGGATGGAGGTTGTTTTCACCCCTGATGTCTGTTTCCTGTTTTGTTTGTGAGCAGTATATCTCAAAAACTTATGGATGGATTCGGATGGAATTTTCGTGGATAGGTTCGGAGGTTGACAAGGACAAAATTGATTCGATTTTGTTTCAGGCCAAGATCCAGATCCGGCTAACAGTGGTATGCAAAACATAAACTGTTTAGCCTGACAGAGGTATCCACTCTACTGAGTGCCCTTCTCGTATATTTCTGTTATACTTGAGTCTCTGTCTCTGGCCGCTGGTGCCAACCCGCAGTGCAAGCTTCAGCTTCGTTTCATAATCTCTCGCCGTCTACTGCAGTCAAGTCCCCTTCATCGTTTCTTTTCATCGTCGGCGAGCACCCAGCTCCAATCGTCCTTCTCTCTCTTGTCACTTGCTGTCTGGTCTTAGTTTCAATTTATTATATTCTGTCTTCCAGTCAGATATTTGTAGATCGTCGACGCTTTCTCTTTCAAATCTGTAAAGCAGGATAGTCTCTGATCTTGCCGGCCAATCTTGTTAACTTTTTATTTGGTCCATGAATCTTTTTCCCCTTCCCTTTAACCCCTACACTTCATGCATGCATGCATTCTGCAGTAAAGAATGGTTTATTTTCCTCCAAACTCCAACTTTCCAAATTTTGAGCTTTTAATCTGGAGCTTTGCCTTTGGTGGTTGTGAGGCAGGTTGCACCTTCACAACTTCTCACCCCAGTACAGATACCCTCTCTTACTGCAAGACTGATGTTTTGTCACATTTGAGTGCTGTCATTGTTTCTTATCAGCAACATTCCAGCTGCATGTGTGACTACACAGACACAACGCTTTGTCTATAAGGGATTTGTGTCCCTGTTTGAGATTTTTTTCTCTCTTTCATTTCCAACACACTATTCTTCTCTCCCCGACACATCTCCATCCCTCAGCGAGCCTCTCCATTTCTTCATCACTCTTTTTCGGTCCCCGAGCACTTCCCGCTTCACCCTCCACCCTCCATCCTCAGTTAAGACTGAGTACTGAGATAGACTCGAGCAGGGGAACCACTAAGAGAGACGGTGAAGTGAGCCACTTACATCTCGTCAGTGAGTGTGTGGTGTGTGTGTGTGTGTGTGTGTGTGGTGTGTGTGTGTGTGTGTGTGTGTGTGCACGTACATGCACACCTGTTCTCTTTCCTTTGTTGGCTTGTAAACCAACCATCCTGTTGTTGAAGTCTTCTTTATCCCTAAGTTCAGTACATAAAATGCACGAAAAGTACCCAAACATTCTTCAGAATATCAACCACTTAGATTTTCACTTCCTCACATTACCTCTCCGACTTGGGTCAACACGGTTGGGGTCGTCAGGCATCACCAAGAACTCACTAATCCGGATCATCTCTCTTCCACCAGAGGAACTCACTGAGTAGTAAACATACAGCTTTCCATTATGTATGTAGTTCGGGTGAACACCAAGCCCAAAAATCCTCGTTCATCTCCTTCCCAGGGAGACGTTCAACACGGCCTCTGATATGTTGAGAAAGGTCGGGCAAGACGGGAGCCATTATGGCAGGTATGCCCATACAAGCCAACCTGTAAGTAAGCAAGAGAATTGTACAAGTCAACAGGTGGAGAAATGCATAATAGTATAACATATAATCTATTAAAGACCAAAAAAAAAAAGATTAAAATGCACTGCACAACCATAAGAGATATAATAGAGTCAGATAAAATAAATGGTTTGAATTATCTTTGCAAATGCCCAGCTCTCTACTGGAAGTTTCTGGGAAATATTTCGAGAAACTCACATGAACTTTGCCATTTTTCATCACATTCCACATGAGTTTATGAAGAGATCCATCAGAAGAATTTCTCAGTAGCGCTTGCCATGAACATGAAAAGAGCGCTGTGCGTGCTTTGGAACTCTTGCCAGTTTGTATGACTGGATTTGGTTGACCGGCGTATGGAGCAGATTTAGGCCTGTCCATCAGATGTGGGCGTAACAGTCAAAATATAAGCTACAGGACTGTTTCAAGAACTCATTTGAGACTTGTTGAGATAAACCTTGAATGATGATGCTCCTACATGGGCATTGCAAAAGTCAAATCACGTATTCAGTACCCTCTACCCCACCCCGCTCGTCCCACCTCTGCCACATTTTTCTCAACTGATATGGACAAAATGGTCACCGACATTGCACTCGGAGTCTAAAACGATGGCACGGAGTAGCACACTTGTCTGAGAACGACCTTGTCTGAGTTTGGTTCTCAGCATGACTATAAAATGTCAGACTATGCTTGCAGGGAGAACGTTTGCATCACAAATTGTTCTGTCCCTCGATGGATGTTAAGCTGGGTGTTCTGTCTACAAGCATTAGTTGGTGGATGTTTAAAATCATTACAGCGTCTTTTCTGAAGAGTAGAGTTAGCGCAGACACCCTGGACAAATTTCAACCACCTTTAGTCGAATGTCTGACATGGCTAGGGATTCATTAAAGACTTTGGCCAGAAACTTTCCACGGCTGACCACGCAAGGGTCGGGAACAATTGGGGCCATTAAATTAAGTAGTATAGTTAGTAGTAGTGTAGTAGTAGCTGATATCTGGATTTATATCCGAAGACTTGATCTTGACCGAAGACGCCATGGCTGATCTTCATGGTGACCGTTCACGTTTAACGAACACGGGCTGTAGAAAGCAGAAACCTTCAAGAAAAGAAATTACCAGCAATCACAAAGGATGATCCATGAAGAAAATGATCAACAATTGCTACGTTAACATTTCTCAAAAAGATGAAAGTGGCAATGATAGAAGGAAATCCTCCGGTGACAATGAGCTAGTCTTTGGATGCACTGTGGTTCATCAGGGATGATGTTACATGTTGAGCTCACTTACATATCTATGCATGGGTTAATGTTTCATTCATTGATAGGCAGCAGCTCATGAAGATGATGTTCTTAATGTTGGAAAATCCAAGAGAAGCTCAGTCTAACTCCAGAATATGAAGTGATTGGAGACCTACAACCACGTTCTTCAAGTGAAACGAGTGCAAACATATTCCAAGTCAACACTGACATTTTAACCGAATGAGTCAGATTTTCTTGGTTGGACTGATTAAACACACCGAGAATGGTGGGAAGCAGCAAATATGTTGCCAACTTCGTGCAAGACATCTTGTCCAAAGGGAAAGTTAAACAAAAAGAGTCATTGCAAACCTCACCTGGACAAAATTGAGCATTGAGTCTCTTTAGATTTATTTCACTTTCATCAAAGGCTAATCGCAAAGTTTGTTCATCGCCATTACATAAACACAAAACATTAGTAGATATCAGAATACTTTAATGAGATTTATAGGGACATACATGTGCAGGATTTTCAACTGTGGTCCTAACACATGTGCTATTGCTTTAGATGGAAAAATAAACATGTGTTTCCAGTCTCAGGAGATCCAGAAAACAACATCTGACTAACCTCAGGACTGAACTTTCAAACTTGCCTCTGCCAAAAACCTGGTGACCCCGGGTCAAGTCTGTCTCTGAGTATGCTCCCCTCCATCCCTTCCATCACCCCCAAAAGGCACAGCATCCACATGCTTCACAAAAAGGCAGGCAGTGGCCTCTTTCCTCTCTTCAGACCTTGATAGAATCACAAGCTGGTCAAACACTTGCAATATGTTCTCAATCCTGACAAATCTCCAATTTGTGCTCCCTCTCCCACTCTCCCTCTCCCTCTCCCACTCCTCACCCTCTCCCCCCCCTCTCTCCCTCTCCCACTCTCTCGCCCTCCCCCCACCACCCCAGCACCTCTCTCACTCACTCTCTCTCTCTTTCTCTTTCGAGAAAGATCATTGAAAACCCTCTAATCTATTTTCTTAACAATGCTCTTGAAGAGGTTCAGCTCACTCAAATGTTTGGTCCTCATTATCAGCCATGATATTTCTTGGGCAAAACAAAATATTTATAGTTGGCCTCCAGTTCGTCACTGACCAAGCATTCTCCATTGTACAAAGTACTTCTTTGGCACATCTGAACTTTTATCTACTTACAAGGCCTTCATCTGCAGCTTGATGGAAAACTGCTCTCCCCTCTGGGTTGGTGCCTCTGCCTCACACCTTGCTCTGCTTGATGCCGTGGAAACCAAGGTCTTCAAAATCATAGGAATCTCCCTGAGATGAAGTTAGTCTCTGCGCCTATCACTTTCCCATTGTACACAGGTGGGTGTTCTTCTGTCTCCAACGCCTCCTTTCTGGTCTTGCCAATGTCTGCCTTTTCCATCCTCTGTCTCCCCCCTCCCTTCTCCACCACCACCCTGATTTCTGCAGGTCGGCCAGTAACACTCCCAAAATTAAGAATCACTGCTCACCTCCATTCATTCGTCCATCCTTATTCCCCACCTGTGGAATAACTTCCTCAGTCTCTCAATCTCATTCTTCCCTCCAGGCTTCAAGACAGCTGTTTATCACCATCTCAGATCGTTGTCGCATCCAACAATCCTTTCTGCCCCCATTAATCCTCCCCAGGCCCACCTCTGTATGGGTTCCAGTTTTAACTTCCACTACTTTAACTTAAAGTTTGCAACTGTATCCATCTTCTTCTACCTTGTTTTCTCCCCTTGTCGAACTATTCGCCACATCCCTTGTTTCACCAAGGTCTCTCGACGATTTGTCCGTCAACCCTGCTGGTAGCGTGTCTCCTCACCCTCTCTTCCTGTTGATCTTTTCGTTCTGTTTACATCCTGATCTGTTCTGTTTCTAGCCATTCTACGAGTCCAGCATGTAGACGAGTCCATTTCTACGAGTCCAAACGAATAATTATATTCTACTAGCTGGGTACCCGCATGCCTAGTGCTGTTCTAATCAAATTGGCATTTTCAAAATAAAGAAATATCAAATTTTGATTTTTTTTTCTTTTCTTTTTTTTGTGGGGCTTAAAATACTTCCTATACCCACTAAAGAATGGGGTCAGGGATCATTTTTATATTACTTTCACACAGCGACAGAGGCTTAGCCACTGCAGAGTGATGAAAAAAAAATCCAACATTTTTTCTAAATTTCAGAAAATATTTTTGTTTAAACCTTCCCCGGCACTCCACTGATAAACCTCTGAAAGTTTAACAATGATCCGTTTCGCCAGTCTGAGAAAAATGACACACACACACACACAACACACACACACACACACCACCAGAAAGAAGAGAATAGAAAGAAAAGAAACAGAAAGTAAAGGCACACACACACACACACACACACACACACACACAAAACAGAAAGAAGAGAAAAAAGAAGAAAAGAAACAGAAAGTAAAGGTGACACCACACACACACACACAAAACGAAAGAGAGAAAAAGAAAGAAAATAAACAGAAAGTAAACGGTGACACACACACACACCTATCGGGATAAAAACTCATGTCAGAACAGCTGTACACGCAAAGACACAACAAGGTATGTTGAGTAATCCACTGTCACATCTGCAGAAATTTTCAATATCCCACTTACACAAAAGTCGTGGAAACAAGAACCAAAAGCATCATTGCAAACAAGGACATGATGCTCACGTACGACCTGATGATCTCACCAAACGTGAACATAGAAAAAACAAAGCACTGCGACTAGACGTAGGACTCTGATACAAAAAGAAAAGAAGCATCGTTAATTGAGGTTTCAGTGACCAGTGATTTTGACTAAACGATGCAGAAATCAAGAAAATGACCAAATATCAAGACCCTCAAGAATGAAGTGAAAAGATCTGGAAGCTGAAGAAGCACACAAAATCGTACCAGTGATAATAATTGGAAGGATGAAGAAGAACCTCACAACATCCCACAAAACCATCCCTGGGAACATTACCACAACTAACTACCAGTGTGAGAGGTCTCCGGGGCTCAGTGACGAATCCCTGAAAAGAGACCTCGGAACAAAACTCTGAGAACAACACAACTTGTGGCCACGAATCACGATCCTTCACCGAAACGGAGGGGACACTTCGAGTCCTGGGAGGACTGTGTTCCACTTCTGAAACACGAATTATGAGAGAACGATCAACACACCACACACACACACACACACCACACAACACACGCACGCACGCACGCACGCGCAGCACACGCACACACACTTCTCTCTTATAGCAATTAATTTTAGAAATAGGAAACAATGTTGCTTGTGATAAGTAAAAGGTCTTTGACACCAACTACGCTATACTTGTTTGGTTTAACAGCTTAATAATCCTAAACAGCACAAACTGCTGAATCACACAGCACGAATAACCCTCACATGAGTAAAGGGTGAAGTCTGCATCGGTCAGCAGTTCGGCGGTTGGCTTGGGATCCTAGGGTCCTGAGTTCGATGTCGGCCGCTGAATTAACACCAGGTGGGGTTGACGCAACCTGTCATCCTTCCGAGGTCGGCAAAATGAGCACTAGCCGTCAATAGTAATAGGGGCACTGCATCACTGGCATAGCCACTCCCTAGCCAACGATGCAATTGCAGCCTCAAGGCTACACACGAAGTGTGTATGTGTGTAGTAAAGGGTAGTCCATGGGTGAGTAAAGGGTGGTCCATAAACCCTAAGGTGAATAGAGGGCTCCACTTTAAGGTGGCAAAAGTTACAAGGTATACCATTCTCTCATCTCAGTTCCCCTTAAAAATCAAAACAAACATCTCCACGCTCGGGTTGCTGCCAGTGAACTGGCGTCAAACCAAAGTCCACAGAGTCTGAGCTTCACAGTCAGCAGTGCCCTGGCAATCAACAAACAATTACATGCCAGACCATGTGACTCTGTTGATTTATCCACTGTGTGTGGAAAGTGTTGAGAATTCACATAAACTAGCACATTACCCATAGGGTAATTGAATTGATTAGATTTTTAAAAATACATTTTTAATGTGTTAAATTACATGTGCAATTCTGACAACTCGCAACCCCTTCTCCCCCACACCCCAGAAATACCTCTGGCTACGCTTTCCCCTCCACTCCCACCTCATGTTTATACAGTACGTGTTGTTACCGTCCACCAAACAGTGATGACTCGATTTACACCTTGCTCACTAAAAACATGGACCAACTTCTATCCTACTCATCCCAAAATCTCTCTTCCTCATATGTGCGTGACTTCAATTGTCATTATGCCAGTTGGCTGGCGTGAGGTACCTCTTTCACCTGCCATGGCACTTCAACAAATACTTCTGTGACCATTAGGACTGATACTGTTGTGGATTTGGAAAACTATCGCACTCAACATTAGGTCCTATAGATTAGTTATTTCGGTAAGTATGTGTTTATAGATAGCTTCCTTGCCCTTGTCTAATGGGTGATTAAATGTAAATGCGCTGCATAGTTATTTTGATAGTTAGGTTTTCCTTTTGTTATTCAACAACACCGACAAGAACAACAACAACTGCGGACCACTTCCAGCTCGCGAATAAAAGAACAACACAAACCCTCTGCTCCTGGTATTCTCCGCAAGCTCGCTTGGCAAACACAAGTGGGCGGAAAGTTATGCCCCACCACCGATTCCTTGGCAAAGCACCAAGTGGGAAAAGGTTATGCCCCCACCCACCGATTCCCTTGTGCAAAGCACCCAAGTGGGGAAAAGGTTGAGCCACGCCTAAAAACGATTGAAGAATGTCGCCTGACGAGCGTGACCGCGGGAGGACATAAAGGAGCAGAGGATCCTCGCAGAGGGGTCTGTCTGTCTGGCTGAGCTTGGTCATCGTCGTCATCTTCCTTCTCCTCCTCACCCACAACCGAGAGCTCGAGCGACGCCAGTCCCGCAAGAACCACAAGGGTCGCCTGCCAGTGTCCGGGTTCAGCTCGCCTCTCGCCGACCGACCAGCTTGAAGACCGCACGAGGCAGACAGCGTCCGAGATAGGTCTCAATAAAGACCAATTGGTCCGGTCATTTTTGGTATTTGTGTGTGCGCGTGTGTGTCGGGGCCCCATCTTTAAGTAGTAAACTGTTAAGTGCCTTGTACATTATTTTACATTTCATTTCTATCAGTCATGATAACTCTGCTTCTTACGTGTCCCCTCCTTCCCCACCTATAATTATAATAAAACCCATGTGTTAAATGTATCATTCGTTTTTGTGTTTCTTTTATTGGTTAACACGGTGTGTTTGGAGAATTAGCCCAGCTGTTGCCGCTGTAAAGGACATTTGGACCGACGAAAGCTCGGTGACCATCCGCTCGGGTCGACACGGTTCGAGTACGCTAGCGACTGCTTCCTACGAGCATCGTCGAGGGTGAATTTCCCCGGTAGTTGGACGGCATGAGTACTTGGGTAAATTGGAGTTAGACAAGTGGACCCTCACCTCACGCCGTCGAAATATTGGCGAACTTCGGTCTGATAAAGGACCCGTCGGCTCCAGAGTTATCCCGGGGTGACGACCTATACATATCCATTCGGTGATCGGTGGAGCCGACTCTACTGCTCCATCTGGTGGTCGTGCTCGTCACCAGCCCGGGCCCGAACATTTGGTGTCAGAAGTGGGATTCGAACCCCTCCGTCTCCACGAAATTTACGGATTCGGATCAGGGGTGTAGGAGTGAACCCCCCGTTTTTCCCCAAATTACGAGCATATTAAAATTATTTCCAACACGCGACATGTCTAGCCAAGAACGTGCTGAGGCAGTGTGGTAGTGAGGTAGATGTAGTGTTAGAGGAACGAGAGGCCAGGACACCACCATGCAGGTCGACCATCCCCGCAAACTGAACCCAAAGGTTGTAATGGGCGCAGTGGCTGGGGCGGCGCACGAGCACCCCAATGTGTAATTTCGCCATGGATCGGATGATGGAAATGATGGGACGATGATGCAGGATGTGAACAAAATGGACGCAAATGCGCAAGTGCATGGAAGCCGAATGGATGCAAAATATGCAAACACTGCGGGGTGAGATGCAGTGCATGCGGTGAACCTCCAAGCAGCGGCAAGAGACAATGAGGACGGAATTGGAGGAGTGTGAGGGCATAATGGCGGTGTGCGCGTGACGAAACGCGGACACCCGAGGCGAAAGATGGCCGCCGCCACGTGGGGAACGAACGAGTCGAGGGAGGAGTGTGGCGTTTGTCGACCCGCAATGGAGATGGGTGAAGGTCGGGATGACGAGAGACGCCGTCACGATAATTAGGGAGACTTGTAGGACGAGACACGTGGAGTAGCCGAAAATTAACGGTGACGGAGGCCGGATAATAAAGGAGGCAAGGGGAGAAACTAATAAACACGAGGAGACGACAAGAAACAAAAAGGTGACGGAGACACAAATAATAACAGAGACGAAGAGCCAGGAAGAAACAAAAAAGATAAACGCGGGTGACGCGAGATAGAAGAAATAGAGGGAACGAATTAAATGAAACGAAGACGAGCACACACAGCGTGGGAGTAATAGGGACAGTGGGGTGAGCTTGGGGAATGTGTTGGGACCCGATGCAGAGGCAGATGGCCTCCTTCAGGGACAGGGAGACGGAAAACTCCTCCCGAAGTGACTGCGACCAGGTGGGTTCGGTCGCGCCGTGCCGAGTTGAGGAAGGTCTGATTGTTAACGGTCCACGCAGAGTTTGGGGGGGGCGGTAGAGATCCCGACCCCCTGTCGAGCGCGAATCCCCGATATGAATGGCCGGTGAGTGTGTTGAAACGTTGCGCTTAGTGTGAGTGTCATGACTGCCGATATTAAAAA
>CM068961.1:122700253-122713988 GCA_035128595.1 Eptatretus atami
AAAAAGGTGTGCGTGAGTACGTGCATGAAAATGTACGATGGACGTGTCCAGACGGGAGACGGGAATGGCGAGCCTAAGAGGCTGCGTAGAGTTGTTTCAAGAACCGCGCCGGTTTCACGGGATGTCGTGTACGTGGCCCGTTCGGCATTTAGCGAACAGGCCTGGAGCACGCGTCTTCGTGCAGGGATTTTGGCGCGGGAACGTCCCGCGTTTCGGGAAAGACCGTCGCGTGGACGGTAAAAAAGGCGGCGAGAGTTGGGTAAATTCGGAACAACGGGGGTTCCCATGTGTGCGCGTGTACAAAGCTCCATGTGCTGCATACCACACGTTCTGTTCGCGGAACGCGCGGAGCGGGTTTCCGGGACGATGCGCGCGTGCCTGCCTGCACGGCAAACCGTGCAGGCTCGGTGTGCGAGTGACGTCACCGGGAATCTCGCGGCAGCAACATAAAGGAATGAAGTTTGTGGTTTCTGGATATTATGAGACGAAGAAAAGAGATGACTATCGAGGTGAACTTTTGGATCGGTTTTTTTTTCCCTGACATTAATGCTTCTGTGCAACAACCGGTTCACCGTCAATGGTTTTTGTTGGCTGGTGGAATCAGTAATAAATATGGATTTGTTTCACAGTTAGGATCAAAGCTGTGGTAATGTGGTTGTTGTGTTCTAAACGAGTCTTGAATGACTCAAATATTCAATTTTGACCTTTCTTTATCATTAAAATATCCCCTCACAACAACCATAACTGGAGTGGATTACCACTATTAACTTGTTTGAACCGGGGGCTTATAAGATTGGGTCTCGTCCGTCCATGCGTCCTCCACAGCCATATCTCAGACATGTGTGGACCAATTTTGTTCAAGCTTGGCACAAAGACGATACGTGATGGGATACATATTCACGTGATTTTATTTCAACATCCGAGCAAACTGCCGACTGGCGGCCATTTTAGTTGAAAAAAAAAACCAGATGTTGAACATGCCTTCGACCATTTCTCGGACATGCATTCACCGATTTGTTCAATGTTGGCAAACAGATAAGAATGATGGCTTACACAAATACGATCTGATCAAAGATGGCGGACTGGTAGACTGGCGGCCATTTTAGTTGTAAATAAATATGGGCTAGCCGTTTAATTCCGTACAACAAAATTACTAAAACCACGGAGGCTATGATAGTATTTTATGTCTTTGTCTGTTCTTTCATTTCTAACTTACTTGATTTTCTTATTTACAGAGAAAGATGCCAACATTACAAATAGTCACCATTGAGAAGTTTTCAACAAAGTGTTTTCGTAAAATGCTTCTGCTCATAGCTAGCATAATCATAGCTCGTAGCTAATTGAGCCATTGGACAAAAGTCTTCCTTCAACCCCTCACGGGCGCCTTTGTCTACAGTCCATGACTTTTTACATCTCGATAGGAGGTGACTCATGCTTTCTGTTTCTGCCTTACAGAAACCTACGCTCGTCCGATTGACTCAGTCCCGCCATTTCTTAAAGCCATTAGTATCGTGTCCTTGTCCTGGACATTTATAATGATTTGTTCTTCATCCAGTTGAGCTGACCTCTTATTCACCATTCAAATTGAACCTTCTTTGTCTCTGCCCAATCTGTCCGACTCTTTTATATATATATATATATTTTTAACCTTCTTGCTCTTTTCGTTTTCCCAGTTGTCGGTGTTTATCTGTTGTATTTCATTTTATTTCACGCAGGTATTATTTGCAATTGTTTTGCGCATTGTTTGTGGCATAGTTGGTGGCCCTCTTCCACTCCGAGGTGGAAGAGGAGCGGTGAAGGCTATCTCCCTGGAGAATCCTGCAATGCATCTTCACCCCCTGGTGTTTCAATCTTTCCTTCTGAGTGCTGTAATTAAACCTCCCCCTGTGGATAGAGAATTCTTATTTGCTATTGTAGGTTTGTTTCGACAATTAGTGTCCCCAATTTTTAATAGTAACACAGTTTCTTAAGACCCATAGGAGTACTAACCACCATTTAGGGGTTTTTTGTTTTCATCCTGCACTCACATTTTCTGAAATTTCCGAGCTGAATCGAGCCGGCTGAGACTTTCGGAATGAAATTTCACATAAATAATGGAATAAAAAGTATGCGCATTGACACAACTTTTTTGACCTTGACCTAATTTTAAGGTCATGACATACTTAATTATCGACATTTAACATTTTTCACCATAACTCGACTACGTTTTCCGATAGGAACCAATTGCCCTCCCAAGTAGCCTAAAGCAAGTGGCCTTGATGCATAATTTACATCATAACCCTCCAGTTAAAGGTCAAGGTCTTACACCCCCCAAGGAGTAATAAACTACCATTTAGGTATTCTCCATTTTTTCCCTGTCAATGTCCGAGCTGTATCTCGATCCGGCTGGGACTTCGGAATGAAAATTTGCATCAACAATGGGAATAAAAGTATGTGGGTCACTTTGTGATTGCAGACATCTAGTATCAATGTTATTCAGACTGCATGACTTTCTCAACCTCAGTTTGATTATTTGGAGTTGATCTTGTTTTTATCATCCATGAATGTGGGACACTTTCAAAAGCTTTCTTATCATCTATCCAGCTTGTGGGTGATTTGTTCGTCTTCTTTTACATTTTCGAGTCGGGCTTGTTTAGTAATAGGTAGTCTATTGTTCCATAGCATCTTCTCTTAATCCCTTATGTTCTGCCTCTAGGTGGCTCGTCTTGTTAAGTGGGGCACATCATTTCCTTGATGATTCCCGTTAGAAGTTGTATGTTGTTTGCAGACAGTTATTGGCCTAAACTTGTGAGGTTGTTGGTTTCTTCAGATTATGGGATGAGGAGTGTTACCTCTGTGAGCGACTCACCATTACCTTTTCCTCTTTGGATAGGTCAGGTCAGGTATGGAGCATGGCGCCGGAGCCGCGCGTCGCTGCGTCCACTCCAGGAGCCTCCGTCTCACATCCCCCAGCAGATGCCTGGCCCCATCCCCATCTCCCCGAATGCCTATCCCAATCTTGGATAAGTTTGTTGAATTATCGAGGTAGTGATTACTAGAGAGCATCTCGTTGCTTCAGCCAGAAGTTTGAATTCCATCTGTGTCTGGCCTTTTAAAGTTTGGCGTTTTTTCAAGTTGTTGTTTTCTGTTTTTTTTAATATCTTCATTAATTATCATGGGGCATTTCACTTGTTTGTTGTGTTGTTTTTCTTCTCCAAGGCTTGATCCATTCCACCTCTTTACTGCGTTATTTTTGGTCTTCATCAATTACTTTCCAGAATTCAGTTTATATTTTTCAGGGTGATTTTAGACATTTGGTTTTTGTTTCCCTAGTCAGCAGTGTAATCTTTCCGGGTTGTTTCAAACATCTGGTTTTGTTTTCTCCAATTATTGACTTTGTCGAAGTTTTTTCTTTTTATCTTCCTTGCTATCATTTCTATTAGTTTGTTTTCAGCAACCATTACCTCTAGCTATTTGTCCTCGATTTTGTATTTGTTTTTGGGTTTTTTTGGATGTCTTCATTAGCTTTGGGCTTACAGTTTCCTCTTCTGGAATTGCTGCATTTGTCCTGTTTCCTTTCTCAGTTGTTACCTCCACCACTAAAGGTGGATGGAGGTTGTTTTCACCCCTGTATGTCTGTTTCCGTGTTTGTTTGTGAGCAGTAATCTCAAAAACTTATGGATGGATTCGGATGGAATTTTCGTGGATAGTTGCGGAGGTTGACAAGGACAAAATGATTCGATTTTGTTTCAGGCCAAGATCCAGATCCGGCTGAACAGTGGTATGCAAAACATAAACTGTTTGCCTGACAGAGGTATCCACTTCTACTGAGTGCCCTTCTGTATATTTCTGTTATACTTGGTCTCTGTCTCTGGCCGCTGGTGCCAACCCGCAGTGCAAGCTTCAGCTTCGTTTCATAATCTCTCGCCGTGCTATCTGCAGTCAAGTCCCCTTCATCGTTCTTTTCATCGTCGGCGAGCACCCAGCTCCAATCGTCCTTCTCTCTCTTGTCACTTGCTGTCTGGTCTTAGTTTCAATTTATTATATTCTGTTCCAGTCAGATTATTTGTAGAATCGTGCGACGCTTCTCTTTCAAATCTGTTAAAGCAGATAGTCTCTGATACTGCCGCCAATCTTGTTAACTTTATTTGGTCCATGAATCTTTTTCCCCTCCCTTTAACCCCTACACTTCATGCATGCATGCATTCTGCAGTAAAGAATGGTTTATGTTTCCTCCAAACTCCAACTTTCCAAATTTGAGCTTTTAATCTGAGCTTTGCCTTTGGGGTTGTGAGGCAGTTGCACCTTCACAACTTCTCACCCCAGTACAGATCCCTCTCTTACTGCAAGACTGATGTTTTGTCACATTTGAGTGCTGTCATTGTTCTTATCAGCAACATTCCAGCTGCATGTGTGACTACACAGACACAACGCTTTGTCTATAAGGGATTTTGTGTCCCTGTTTGAGATTTTTTTTCTCTCTTCATTCTCAACACACTATTCTTCTTCCTCCCCGACACATCTCCATCCCTCAGCGAGCCTCTCCATTTCTTCATCACTCTTTTCGGTCCCCGAGCACTTCCCGCTTCACCTCCACCCTCCATCCTCAGTTAAGACTGAGTACTGAGATAGACTCGAGCAGGGAAACCACTAAGAGAGACGGTGAAGTGAGCCACTTACATCTCGTCAGTGGTGTGGTGTGTGTGTGTGTGTGTGTGTGTGTTGGTTGTGTGTGTTGTGTGTGTGTGCACGTACATGCACACCTGTTCTCTTTCCTTTGTTGCTTGTAAACCAACCATTCCTGTTGTTGAAGTCTTCTTTCATCCCTAAGTTCAGTACATAAAATGCACGAAAAGTACCCAAACATTCTCAGGAATATCAACCACTTAGATTTCACTTCCTCACATTACCTCTCCGACTTGGGTCAACACGGTTGGGGGTCGTCAGGCATCACCAAGACTCACTAATCCGGATCATCTCTCTTCCACCAGAGGAACTCACTGAGTAGTAAACATACAGCTTTCCAATATGTATTGTAGTTCGGGTGAACACCAAGCCCAAAAATCCTCGTTCATCTCCTTCCCAGGGAGACGTCAACACGCGCTCTGATATGTTGAGGAAAGGTCGGGCAGACGGGAGCCATTATGCAGGTATGCCCATACATGCCACCTGTAAGTAAGCAAGAGAATTGTAACAAGTCAACAGGTGGAGAAATGCATAATAGTATAACATATAATCTATTAAAGACCAAAAAAAAAAAATTAAAATGCACTGCACAAACCATAAGAGATATAATAGAGTCAGATAAAAATAAATGGTTTGAATTTATCTTGCAAATGCCCAGCTCTCTACTGGAAGTTTCTGGGAAATTTTCGAGAAACTCACATGAACTTTGCATTTTCATCACATTCCACATGAGTTTATGAAGATCCATCAGAAGATTCTCAGTAGCGCTTGCCTATGAACATGAAAAGAGCAGCTGTGCGTGCTTTGGAACTCTTGCCAGTTTGTATGACTGGATTTGGTTGACCGGCGTATGGAGCAGATTTAGGCCTGTCCATCAGATGTGGGCGTAACAGTCAAATATAAGCTACAGGACTGTTTCAAGAACTCATTTGAGACTTGTTGAGATAAACCTTGAATGATGATGCTCCTACATGGAGCATTGCAAAAGTCAAATCACGTATTCAGTACCCTCTACCCCACCCCGCTCGTCCCACCTCTGCCACATTTTTCTCAACTGATATGTGACAAAATGGTCACCGACATTGCACTCGGAGTCTAAAACGATGGCACGGAGTAGCACACACTTGCTTCTGAGAACGACCTTGTCTGAGTTTGGTTCTCAGCATGACTATAAAATGTCAGACTAGTGCTTGCAGGGAGAACGTTGCATCACAAATTGTCTGTCCCCGATGGATTTTAAGCTGGTGTTCTGTCTACAAGCATTAGTTGGTGATGTTTAAAATCATACAGCGTCTTTCTAAGAGTAGAGTTAGCGCAGACACCCTGACAAATTTCAACCACCTTTAGTCGAATGTCTGACTGGTAGGGATTCATTAAAGACTTTGGCCAGAAACTTTCCACGGCTGACCACGCAAGGGTGGGACAATTGGGGCCATTAAATAAGTAGTAGTAGTTAGTAGTAGTGTAGTAGTAGCTGATATCTGGATTTATGATCCGAAAGACTTGATCTGACCGAAGACGCCATGGCTGATCTTCATGGTGACCGTTCACGTTTAACGAACACGGGCTGTAGAAAGCAGAAACCTTCAAGAAAAAATTACCAGCAATCACAAAGATGATCCATGAAGAAAATGATCAACAATTGCTACTTAACATTTCTCAAAAAGATGAAAGTGGCAATGATAGAAGGAAATCCTCCGGTGACAATGAGCTAGTCTTGGTGCACTGTGGTTCATCAGGGATGATGTACATGTTGAGCTCACTTACATATCTATGCATGGTTAATGTTTCATTCATTGATAGGCAGCAGCTCATGAAGATGATGTTCTTAATGTTGGAAAATCCAAGAGAAGCTCAGTCTAACTCCAGAATATGGAAGTGATTGGAGACCTACAACCACGTTCTCAAGTGAAACGAGTGCAAACATATTCGCCAAGTCCAAACACTGACACATTTTAACCGAATGAGTCAGATTTTCTTGGTTGGACCTGATTAAACACACGAGATGGTGGAAGCAGCAAATATGTTTGCCAACTCTGCAGACATCTGTCAAAAGGGAAAGTTAACAAAAGAGTCATCTGCAAACCTCACTGGACAAATGTGAGCATGAGTCTCTTTAGATTATTTCCTTTCATCAAAGGCTAATCGCAAAGTTTGTTCATCGATTACATAAACACAAAAACATTAGTAGATATCAGAATACTTTAATGAGATTTATAGGGACTACCATGTGCAGGATTTCAACTGTGGGTCCTAACACATGTGCTATTGCTTTAGATGGAAAAGATAAACATGTGTTTCAGTCTCAGGAGATCCAGAAAACAACATCTGACTAACCTCAGGACTGAATTTCAAACTTGCCTCTGCCAAAAACCTGGTGACCCCGGGTCAAGTCTGTCTCTGAGTATGCTCCCCTCCATCCCTTCCATCACCCAAAAGGCACAGCATCCCACATGCTTCAAAAAAGGCAGGCAGTGCCTCTTTCCTCTCTTCAGACCTTGATAGAATCACAAGCTGGTCAAACACTTGCAATATGTTTCTAATCCTGACAAATCTCACATTTGTGCTCCCTCTCCCACTCTCCTCTCCCTCTTCTCCACTCTCTCACCCTCTCCCCCTCTCTCCTCTCCCACTCTCCTCGCCCTCCCCCCACACCCCAGCACCTCTCTCAATCACTCTCTCTCTCTTTCTCTTCGAGAAAATCATTTGACAAACCCTCTAACTATTTCTTAACAATGCTCTTGAAGAGGTTCAGTCACTCAAATGTTTGGTCCTCATTATCAGCCATGATATTTCTTGGGCAAAACAAAATATTTAAGTTGCCTCCAGTTCGTCACTGACCAAGCATTCTCCATTGTACAAAGTACTTCTTTGGCACATCTGAACTTTTATCTACTTACAAGGCCTTCATCTGCAGCTTGATGGAAATACTGCTCTCCCCTCTGGGTTGGTGCCTCTGCCTCACACCTTGCTCTGCTTGATGCCGTGGAAACCAAGGTCTTCAAAATCATAGGAATCTCCTGAGATGAAGTTGAGTCTCTGGCCTATCACTTCCCATTGTACACAGGTGGTGTTCTTTCTGTCTCCAACGCCTCCTTTCTGTCTTGCAATGTCTGCCTTTTCCATCCTCTGTCTCCCCCCTCCCTCTCCACCACCACCCTGATTTCTGCAGGTCGGCCAGTAACACTCCCAAAATAGAATCACTCACTGCTCACCTCCATTCATTCGTCATCTTATTCCCCACCTGTGGAATAATTCCTCAGTCTCTCAATCTCATTCTTCCCTCCAGGGCTTCAAGACAAGCTGTTATCACCATCTCAGATCGTGTCGCATATCCACAATCCTTTCTGCCCCCATTAATCCTCCCCAGGCCCACCTCTGTATGGGTTCCAGTTTTTACTCCACTACTTTAACTTAAAGTTTGCAACTGTATCCATCTTCTTCTACCTTGGTTTCTCCCCTTGCTCGAACTATTCGCCACATCCCTTGTTTCACCAAGTCTCTCGCGATTTGTCCGTCAACCCTGCTGTAGCGTGTCTCCTCACCCTCTCTTCCTGTTGATCTTTTCGTTCTGTTACATCCTGATCTGTTCTGTGTTCTAGCCATTCTACGAGTCCAGAGTAGCACGAGTCCATTCTACGAGTCCAAAACGAAATAATTATATTCTACTAGCTGGGTACCCGGCATTGCCTAGTGCTGTCTAATCAAATTGGCATTTTCAAAATAAAGAAATATCAAATTTTGATTTTTTTTCTTTTCTTTTTTTTTGTGGGGCTTAAAATACTTCCTATACCCACTAAAGAATGGGTCAGGGATCATTTTATATACCTTTCACACAGCGACAGAGGCTTAGCCACTGCAGAGTGATGAAAAAAAAATCCAACATTTTTTCTAAATTTTCAAAAATATTTTGTTTTAAACCTTCCCCGGCACTCACTGATAAACCTCTGAAAGTTTAACAATGATCCGTTTCGCCAGTCTGAGAAAAATGACACACACCACAACAACCACACACACACACACACACACAGAAAGAAGAGAAATAGAAAGAAAAGAAACAGAAAGTAAAGGCACACACACACACACACACACACACACACACACAAAACAGAAAGAGAGAAAAAGAAAGAAAAGAAACAGAAAGTAAGGTGACACCACACAACACACCAAAACGAAAGAAGAGAAAAAGAAGAAGAAAGAAAACAGAAAGTAAAGGTGACACACACACACACCTATCGGGATAAAAAACTCATGTCAGAACAGCTGTAACACGCAAAGACACAACAAGGTATGTTGAGTAAATCCACTGTCACATCTGCAGAAATTTCAATATCACTTACACAAAAGTCGTGGGAAACAAGAACCAAAAGCATCATTGCAAACAAGGACATGATGCTCACGTACGACCTGATGATCTCACCAAACGTGAACATAGAAAAACAAAGCACTGCGACTAGACGTAGGACTCTGATACAAAAAGAAAAGAAGGCATCGTTAATTGAGGTTTCAGTGACCAGTGATTTTTTGACTAAACGATGCAGAAATCAATAGAAAATGACCAAATATCAAGACCCTCAAGAATGAAGTGAAAAGATCTGGAAGCTGAAGAAAGCACACAAAATCGTACCAGTGATAATAATTGGAAGGATGAAGAAGAACCTCACAACATCCCACAAAACCATCCCTGGGACATTACCACAACTAACTACATTGGAGGTCCTCCGGGGCTAGTGACGATCCTGAAAAGAGACCTCGGAACAAAACTCTGAGAACAACACAACTTGTCCACGAATCACGATCCTTCACCGAAACGGAGGTGGACACTTCGAGTCCTGGGAGGACTGTGTTCCACTTCTGAAACACGAATTATGGGAGAACGATCAACACACACACACACACACACACACACACACACCAACGCACGCACGCACGCCACGCGCATGCACACGCACACACACTTCTTCTTATAGCATTATTTTAGAAATAGGAACAAATGTTGCTTGTGATAAGTAAAAAGGTCTTTGACACCAACTACGCTATACTTGTTGGTTTAACAGCTTAATAATCTAAACAGCACAAACTGCTGAATCACACAGCACGAATAACCCTCACATGAGTAAAGGGGAAGTCTGCATCGCTCAGCAGTTCGGCGGTTGGCTTGGGATCCTAGGGTCCTGAGTTCGATGTCGGCCGCTGAATTAACCACCAGGTGGGGTTGACGCAACCTGTCCATCCTTCCGAGGTCGGCAAAATGAGCACTAGCCGTCATATAATAGGGGCACTGCATCACTGCATAGCCCTCCCTAGCCAACGATGCAATTGCAGCCTCAAGGCTACACACGAAGTGTGTATGTGTGTAGTAAAGGGTAGTCCATGGTGAGTAAAGGTGTGCCATAAACCCTAAGGTGAATAGAGGGCTCCACTTTAAGGTGGCAAAAGTTACAAGGTATACCATTCTCTCATCTCAGTTCCCCTTAAAAATCAAAACAAAACACTTCCACGCTCGGGTTGCTGCCAGTGAACTGGCGTCAAACCAAAGTCCACAGAGTCTGAGCTTCACAGTCAGCAGTGCCCTGGCAATCAACAAACAATTACATGCCAGACCATGTGACTCTGTTGATTTATCCACTGTGTGAAAGTGTTGAGAATTCACATAAACTAGCACATTACCCATAGGGTAATGAATTGATTAGATTTTAAAAATACATTTTTAATGTGTAAATTACATGTGCAATTCTGACAAATCAACAACTTTCCCCACACCCCCAGAAATACCTCTGGCTACGGCTTCCCCTCCACTCCCACCTCATGTTTATACAGTACGTGTTGTACCGTCCACCAAACAGTGATGACTCGATTTACACCTTGCTCACTAAAAACATGGACCAACTTCTATCCTCTCATCCAAAATCTCTCTTCCTCATATGTGCGTGATTCAATTGTCATTATGCCAGTTGGCTGGCGTGGGTACCTCTTTCACCTGCCATGGCACTTCAACAAATACTTCTGTGACTCATTAGGACTGATACTGTTGTGGATTTGGAAAACATCGCACTCAACATTCAGGTCCTATAGATTAGTTATTTCGGTAAGTATGTGTTTATAGATAGCTTCCTTGCCCTTGTCTAATGGGTGATTAAATGTAAATGCGCTGCATATTATTTTGATAGTTAGGTTTTCCTTTTGTTTATTCAACAACACCGACAAGAACAACAACAACTGCGACCACTCCAGCTCGAATAACGAACAACACAAACCCTCTGCTCCTGGTATTCTCCGCAAGCTCGCTTGCAAACACAAGTGGGGAAAGGTTATGCCCACCACCGATTCCTTGGCAAAGCACCAAGTGGGAAAAGGTATGCCCCCACCCACCGATTCCCTTGGCAAAGCACCAAGTGGGGAAAAGTTGAGCCACGCCTAAAAACGATGAACCAGAATGTCGCCTGAGGAGCGTGACCGGGGAGGACATAAAGGAGCAGAGGATCCTCGCAGAGGGGTCTGTCTGTCTGGCTGAGCTTGTCATCGTCGTCATCTTCTTCTCCTCCTCACCACAACCGAGAGCTCGAGCGACGCAGTCCCGCAAGAACCACAAGGGTCGCCTGCCAGTGTCCGGGTTCAGCTCGCCTCTCGCCGACCGACCAGCTGAAGACCGCACGAGCAGACAGGTCCGAGATAGGTCTCAATAAAGACCAATTGGTCCGTCATTTTTGGTATTTGTGTGTGCGCGTGTGTGTCTGGGGCCATCTTTAAGTAGTAAACTGTTAAGTGCCTTGTACATTATTTACATTTCATTTCTATCAGTCATGATAACTCTGCTTCTTACGTGCTCCCCTCCTTCCCCCTATAATTATAATAAACCCATGTGTTAAATGTATCAGTTTCGTTGTGTTTCTTTTATTGGTTTAAACACGGTGTGTGTGGAGAATTAGCCCAGCTGTTGCCGCTGTAAAAGGACATTTGGACGCGACGAAAGCCTCGGTGACCATCCGCTCGGTCACACGGTTCGAGTACGCTAGCGACTCTTCCTACGAGCATCGTCGAGGCGTGAATTTCCCCGGTAGTTGGACGGCATGATACTTGGGTAAATTGGAGTTAGACAAGTGGACCCTCACCTCACGCCGTCGAAATATTGGCGAACTTCGGTCTGATAAAGGACCCGTCGGCTCCAGAGTTATCCGGGGTGACGACTATACATATCCATTCGGTGATCGGTGGAGCCGACTCTACTGCTCCATCTGGTGGTCGTGCTCGTCACCGACGCCGGCCCCGCACATTTGTGTCAGAAGTGGATTCGAACCCCTCCGTCTCCACGAAATTTACGGATTCGGATCAGGGTGTAGGAGTGAAACCCCCCGTTTTCCCAATTACGAGCATATTAAATTTATTTCCAAAACACGCGACATTCTAGCCAAAGACGTGCTGAGGCAGTGGGTAGTGAGGTAGATGTAGTGTTAGAGGAACAGAGGCCCAGGACACCACCATGCAGGTCGACATCCCCGCAACTGAACCCAAAGGTTGTAATGGGCGCAGTGGCTGGGCGGCGCACGAGCACCCCCAATGTGTAATTTCGCCATGGATCGGATGATGGAAATGATGGGACGATGATGCAGGATGTGAACAAAATGACGCAAATGCGCAAGTGCAGGAGCCGAATGGATGCAAAATATGCAACACTGCGGGGTGAGATGCAGTGCATGGGGTGAACCTCCAAGCAGGGCAAGAGGCATGATGGACGGTTGGAGGAGGTGAAGGGCATAATGGCGGTTTGCGCGTGACGAAACGCGGACACCGGAGCGAAGATGGCCGCGCCACGTGGTGGAACGAACGAGTCGAGGAGGAGTGGTGAGGTTTGTCGACCCGCAATGGAGATGGTGAGGTCGGGATGACGAGAGACGCCGTCACGATAATTAGGGAGACTTGTAGGACGAGACACGTGGAGGTGACGAAAAATTAACGGTGACGGAGACGCGGATAATAAAGGAGGAAGGGGAGAAACTAATAAACACGAGGAGACGACGAAGAAACAAAAAAGTGACGGAGACACAAATAATAACAGAGACGAAGAGCCAGGAGAAACAAAAAGATAAACGAGGTGACGGAGATAGAAGAAATAAGGGGAACGAATTAAATGAAACGAAGACGAGCACACACACGTGGGAGTAATAGGGACAGTGGGGTGAGCTTGGGGATGTGTTGGGACCCGATGCAGAGGCAGGATGGCCTCCTTCAGGGACAGGGAGACGGAAAACTCTCCCGAAGTGGACTGCGACCAGGTGGGTTCGGTCGCGCCGTGCGAGTTGAGGAGGTCTGATGTTAACGGGTCCACGCAGAGTTTGGGGGGGGGTAGAATCCGCGGGACCCTAGTGTAGCGCGAATCCCCGATATGAATGGCCGGTGAGTGTGTTGAAACGTGCGCTTAGTGTGAGTGTCATGACTGCGTGATTAAAAAGGTGTGCGTAGTACGTGCATGAAAATGTACGATGGACGTGTCCAGCGGGAGACGGGAATGGCGAGCCTAAGAGGCTGCGTAGAGTTGTTTCAAGAACCGCGCCGGTTTCACGGGATGTCTGTACGTGGCCGTTCGGCATTTAGCGAACAGGCCTGGAGCACGCGTCTTCGTGCAGGGATTTTGGCGCGAACGTCCCGCGTTTCGGGAAAGACCGTCGCGTGGACGTAAAAAAGGCGGAGTTGGGTAAATCGGAACAACGGGGGTTCCCATGTGTGCGCGTGTACAAAGCTCATGTGCTGCATACCACACGTTCTGTTGCGGAACGCGCGAGCGGGTTTCCGGGACGATGCGCGCGTGCCTGCCTGCACGGCAAACCGTTGCAGGCTCGGTGTGCGAGTGACGCTCACGGGAATCTCGCGGCACAAATGCTGGGAAAGAGTGCACGTAGTCCCACGTGGGGAATTCCCGAGAATGAGCGCTGCTTGGATGTGCAGGGTGACGTCAAGGCTGAACGGATCGCCTTCGGAGGGACGGTTGGCATCGCCCATAGGGACGAACGCGGCATGCCGAAATCGCCACATGGCGCTGTAGGAAAAAAAAAAGCCTCTCTTCCACGTTACA
>CM068961.1:122714013-122728448 GCA_035128595.1 Eptatretus atami
AGTATACGGCCCTGCAGGATGTGGTGGACATCCTGTGATATAGGGCAAAGGAAGCACTAGTTAGTGGGAAGGGTTAGTTTCGCTAGACCGGCTTCATGGGGACATGAGTTGTTCCTCATGGAGCCCGTGGAATGGGTTAGTTAGAGGGATTGTAGGATAGATTTAGAAAATGGATTTTTGAGACAAGGACAGACATGGAATGTGTAGTGGGGACGTAGCTTAGCTACGTAGAGTAAATGGAAGTGCTTTAGTGTAAGGGACGACGAGGGAGCACGAGTTAGTTCGGGGAATTTAGTTAGGAGAATGGAGTGTTGAGTGATGGCAACATAAAGGAATGAAGGTTGTGGTTTCCTGGATATTATGAGCGAAGAAAAGAATGACTATCGAGTGAAACTTTTTGGATGCGGTTTTATTTTCTCCACTGACATTAATGCTTCCGGCAAACAACCGCGTTCACCTCAAGGGTTTTGTTGGCTGGGGAATCAAATAAATTGGATGTTTCACAGTTAGGATCAAAGCTGATGGTAATGTGGTGTTGTGTTCTCAAACGAGTTCTTGAATGACCTCAAAATTCATTTTGACCTTTCTTATCATTAAAATATCCCCTCACAACACCATAACTGGAGTGGATTACCACTATTAACCTTGGTTTGAACCGGGGCTTATAAGATTGGGTCTCGTCCGTCCATGCTTCCTCCACAGCCATAATCTCAGACATGTGTGGACCAATTTGTCAAGCTTGCAGCAAAGACGATACTGATGGGATACATTCACCGTGATTTTATTTCAACATCCGAGCAAACTGCCGGACTGGCGGCCATTTTTTAGTTGAAAAAAAAAACCAGATGTTGCAACATGCCTTCGACCATTTCTCGGACAGCATTCACCGATTTGTTCAATGTTGTGCAAACAGATAAGAATGATGGCTTTACACAAATACGATTGATCAAAGATGGCGGACTGGTAGATGCGGCCATATTTAGTTGTAAATAAATATGGGCTAGCCGTTAATTCCGTACAACAAAATTACTAAATACCACGGGAGGTTAGTGATAGTATTTTATGTCTTTGTCTGGTTCTTTATTTCTAACTTACTTGATTTTCTTATTTTACAGAGAAATGCCAACATTACAAAAGTCACCATTGAGAAGTTTTTCAACCAAAGTGTTTTCGTAAATGACTTCTGCTCATAGTCTAGATAATCATAGCTCGTAGCTTAATATGAGCATTGACAAAAGTCTTCCTCAACCCCTCACGGGGCCTTGTCTACAAGTCCATGACTTTTACATCTCGATAGGAGGTGACTTCATGCTTTCTGTTTCTGCTTACAGAACCTACGCTCGTGCCGATTGACTCAGTCCTGCCATTTCTTAAAAGCCATTAGTATCGTGTTCCTTGGTCTTGCGGACATTTATAATGATTTCGTTCTTTCAGCCAGTTGATGCTGACCTCTTATTCACCATTCAAATTGAACCCTTCTTTGTCTCTGCCCAATCTGTCCCGACTTTTTATAGATGGGGGGATATAATATAATATTTTTTAACCTTCTTGCTCTTTTCGTTTTCCCAGATTGTCGGTGTTTATTCTGTTGGTATTTCATTTTATTTCACGCAGGTATTATTTGGCATTGTTTGCGCATTGGTTTGTGGCATAGTTGGTGGCCCTCTTCCACTCCGAGGGGAAAGAGCGTGTACAGGCTATCTCCCTTGGAGAATCCTGCAATGCATCTTCACCCCCCTGGTTTTCATCTTTTCCTTCTGAGTCTGTAACTTAAAACCTCCCCTGTCGAGATAAGAGAATTTTATTTGCTATTGTAGGGTTTGGTCGACATTAGTGTCCCCAATTTTTAATAGTCACAGTTTCTTAACCCATAGGAGTACTTAACCACCATTTAGGTTTTGTTTTTCATCCTGCACTCACATTTTCTGAAATTTCCGAGCTGAATCGAGCCGGCCTGAGACTTCGGAATAAATTATCACATAAATAACTGGAATAAAAAGTATGCGGCATTAACACAACTTTTTTTGACCATTGACCTAATTTTTAAGGTCATGACATACCTGTAATTATCGAACATTTAACAGTTTTACAACCATAACTTCGACTAACGTTTTCCGATAGGAACAAATTGCCTCTCCAAGATAGGCCTTAAAGCAAGTGGCCTTTAGATGCATAATTTACATCATAAACCCTCCAGGTTAAAGTCAAGGTCCTTAACACCCCCCAAGGAGTAATAAACTACCATTTAGGGGTATTCTCCATTTTTCCCTGTCAATGTCCGAGCTGTATCTCGGATCCGGCTGGGACTTCGGGAATGAAAATTGCATCAACAATGGGAATAAAAGTATTGGGTCAACTTTTGTGATTGCAAGACATCTAGTATCAATTGTCATTCAAGCTGCATGACTTTCTCATCCCAGTTTGATTATTTGGAGTTGATCTTGTTTTATCATCATGAAATGTGGGCACACTTTCAAAAAGCTTTCTTATCATCTATCCCAGCTTGTTGGGTGATTTGTTCGTCTTCTTTTATACATTTTCGAGTCGGGCTTTGTTTAGAATAGGTAGTCTATTGTTCCATAGCATCTTCCTTAATCCTTATTTTGCCTCTAGGTGGCCTCGTCTTGTTAACGTGGGGGCACATCATTTCCTTGATGATTCCGTTAGAAGTTTTGTATGTTGGTTTGCAGACAGTTTATTGGCCTAAACTTGTGAGGTTGTTGGTTTCTTCAGATTAGGGATGAGGAGTGTTACCTCTGTGAGCGACTCACCATTACCTTTTCCTCTTGATACGGTCAGGTCAGGTATGGAGCATGGCGCCGGATGCCGCGCGTCCGCTGCTCCACTCCAGGAGCCTCCGTCTCCACACCCCCAGCAGATGCCTGGCCCATCCCCATCTCCCCAGATCCTATCCCAATCTTGGATAAGTTTGTGTTGAATTATCGAGGTAGTGATTACTAGAGAGCATCTCGTTTGCTTCAGCCAGAAGTTGAATTCCATCTGTGTCTGGCCTTTTAATTTGGCGCTTTTTTCAAGTTTGTTGTTTTCTTTTTTTTTAATATCTTCATAATTATCACTGGGGCATTTCACTTGTATTGTTGTGTTGTTTTTCTTCTCCAAGGCTTGATCATTCCACCTCTTTACTGCGTTTATTTTGGTCTTCATCAATTACTTTCCAGAATTCAGTTTATATTTTTTCAGGTGATTTAGACATTTGGTTTTTGTTTCCCTATGTCAGCAGTGTAATCTTTCCGGGTTGGTTTTCAAACATCTGTTTTTTTTCTCCAATTATTGGACTTTGTCGAAGTTTTTTCTTTTTAATCTTCCTTGCTATCATTTCATTAGTTTGTTTTCAGCAACCTTACCTCTATGCTATTTGTCCCTCGATTTTGTATTTGTTTTTGGGTTTTTTTGGATGTTTCATTAGCTTTGGCTTACAGTTTCCTCTTCTGGAATTGCTCACATTTGTCCTTTTCCTTTCTCAGTTTGTTACCTCCACCATAAGAGGTGGATGAGAGGTTGTGTTTTCACCCCTGATGTCTGTTTCTCCGTGTTTGTTTGTGAGCAGTATATCTCAGAAACTTATGGATTGGATTCGGATTGGAATTTTCGTGGATATTGCGAGGTTGACAAGGACAAAATTGATTCGATTTTTGTTCAGGCCAAGATCAGATCCGCTGAACATGGTATGCAAACATAAACTGTTATGCCTGACAGAGTATCCACTCTACTGAGTGCCCTTCTGTATATTTCTGTTATACTTGGTCTCTGTCTATGGCCGCTTTGGTGCCAACCCGCGAGTGGCAAGCTCAGCTTCGTTTCATAATCTCTCGCGTGCTATCATGCAGTCAATGTCCCCTTCATCGTTCTTTTCATCGTCGGCGAGCACCCAGCCTCCAATCGTCCTTCTCTCTCTTGTCACTTGCTGTGTGTCTAGTTTCAATTTATTATATATCTGTTCCAGCCAGATTATTTGTAGATCGTGTCGACGCTTCTCTTTCAAATCTGTAAGCAGATTAGTCTCTGTACTGGCCGCCAATCTTGTTAACTTTATTGGTCCATGATCTTTTCCCCTCCTTTAAACCCCTACACTTCATGCATGGCATGCATCTTGCAGTAAAAATGGTTTATGTTTCCTCCAAACTCAACTTTCCAAATTTGAGCTTTTAATCTGGCTTTGCCTTTGGGTGTGTGAGGCAGGGTTGCACCGTTCACAACTTCGTCACCAGTACAGACCCTCTCTTACTGCTAAAGACTGAGTGTTTTGTCGACATTTGAGTGCTGGTCATGTTCTTATCATGCACACATTCGCAGCTGCATGTGTGACTACACAGACACAACGCTTTGTCTATAAGGGGATTTTGTGTCCCTGTTTGAGATTTTTTTTCTCTCTTCATTCTCAACACACTATTTCCTTCCTCCCCGACACATTCTCCATCCCTCAGCGAGCCTCTCCATTTCTTCATACTCTTTTTCGGTCCCCGAGCACTTCCCGCTTCACCTCCACCTCCATCCTCAGTTCAAGACTGAGTCTGAGATATGACGTCGAGCGAGGGAACCACTTAAAGAGAGACGGTGAAGTGAGCCACTTACATCTCGTCAGTGGTGTGGTGGTGTGTGTGTGTGTGTTGTGTGTTGGTGTGTGTGTGTGTGTGTGTGGGGTGTGCACGTACATGCACACCTGTTCTCTTTCTCTTTGTTTGGCTTGTAAAACCAACCATTCCTGTTGTTGAATCCTTCTTTCATCCCTAAGTCAGTACATAAAATGCCACGGGAAAAAAGTTACAAACCAAACATCTCCAGGGGGAAATATCAACCACTTAGAATTTCACTTCCTCCATTACCTCTCCGACTTGGGTAACACGGTGGGGGTCGTCAGGCATCAACCATGAAACTCACTTAAATTCCGGATCATTCTCTCTTCCACCAGTGGAACTCACTGAGTAGTAAACATACAGGCTTTCCATAATGTATTGTAGTTCGGGTGAACACCAAAGCCAAAAAATCCTCGTTCATTGCTCCTTCCCAGGGGAGACGTCACACAGCTCTGAATATGGTTGAGGAAAGGTCGGGCGACGGGAAGCCATTATGCAGGTATGCCCATACCATGCAACCTGTAAGAAGCAAGAGAATTGTACAAGTCAAACAGGTGGAGAAATGCATCAATAGGTATAGAACATATAATATCTATTAAAGACCAAAAAAAAAAAATTAAAATGCACTGCACAACCATAAGAATATAATAGGTCAGATAAAATAAAATGGTTTGAATTTATCTTGCAATGCCCAGCTCTCTACTGGAAGTTTCTGGAGAAATTATTCGGAGAAACATCACATGAACTTTGCCATTTTCATCACATTCCACATGAGTTTATGAAGATCGCATCAGAAGAGTTCTCAGTAGCGCTTGCCCATGACCATGAAAAGAGCACACGTGTGGTGCTTTGAACTCTCCAGTTTGTATGACTGGATTGGTTGGACCGGCGTATGAGCAATTTAGGCCTGTCCATCAGATGTGGGCGTAACAGTCACAAATATTAAGCTACAGGACTGTTTCAAGAACTCATTTGAGACTGTTGAGAATAACCTTGAATGATGATGCTCCTACATGGACATTGCAAAAGTTCAAATCACGTTATTCAGGTACCTCTAACCCCACCCCGCTCGTCCCACTGCTGCCACATTTTGTCTCAACTGAATAGTGACAAAATGGTCACCGACATGCAACTCGGAAGTCTAAAACGATGGCACGGAGTAGCACACCTTGCTTCTGAGAACGACCTTGTCTGAGTTTGGTTCTCAGCATGACTATAAAATGTCAGACTAGTGCTTTGCAGGGGAACGTTTGCATCACAAATGTTCTGTCCTCCCGACTGGATTTTAAGCTGCTGTGTTCTGTCTACAAGCATTAGTTGGTGGATGTTCTAAAATCATACAGCGTCTGTTCTGAAGAGTAGGAGTTACGCAGACACCCTGGACAAATTTCAACCACCTTTAGTCGAATGTCTACTGGTAGGGATTCATATAAAGACTTTTGGCCAGAAACTTTCCACGGCTGACCAACGCAGAGCGGTGTGGAACAATTGGGGGCATTAATATAAGTAGTAGTAGTTAGTAAGTAGTGGTAGTAGTAGCTGAATTGTGATTTATGAATCCGAATGATCATTGATCGCGAAGACGCATGTGCTGATCTTCATGTGACCGTACACGTCTTAACGAACACGGGCTGTACGAAAGCAGAAACCTTCAAACGAAAAAGATTACCAGCAATCCACCAAGGATGATCCTTGAAGAAAATGATCAACAATTGCTACAGTTAAATTTCTCAAAAAGATGAAAGTGGCAATGATTAGAAGAAATCATCCGGTGACAGATGAGCTAGTCTTGGATGCAATTGGTTCATCAGGGATGATGTTACATGTGGAGCTCACTTACATATCTATGCATGGTTAATGTTTCATTCATTGATAGCAAAGCAGCTCATGAACGATGATGTTCTTAATGTTGGAAAAGTCCAAGAGAAGCTCCAGTCCTAACCCAGAATATGGAGTATTGGAGACCTACAACCACGTTCTCAAGTGGAACGAGGAAACTTTCAGCAACCAACGACTTTAACCGATAAAATTCTGGTGGCATCTATAAGTCGGGCACATCTTCGTACACCAAACAGAAAATCTGCGACAGCTAAGCGAATTCTCTGCAAACACTAACTTGTATTATTAGAGTGCAAGAGACTTCCTCCACCCAGGCAACATCTTGTCCAGAGATGGAACCATGTTAAACAACAGAGATAGGTGGGACAGCAAATGTTGCCAACCGTCAGACACTGGTTATCATAATGGTTGACATATTAACAGAGTCATCTGGCATAGACTCTGGATGTGAGCATGATCTTAATTTCACTTTCTCAAGGCTACATCGACAAAGTTTGTTTCATCCGATTACATAATACCAAAAACATTAGTATATATCAGAATACTTTAATGAGATTATATAGGGACTACCATGTGCAGGATTTTCAACTGTGGGTCCTAACACCTATGTGCTATTGCTTTAGATGAAAAGATAAACGATGTGTTTCCAGTTCAGGCAGATCCAGAAAACAAACATCGTGACTAACCTCAGGAACTGAACTTTCAACTTGCCTCTGCCAAAAAGACCTGGTGACCCCGGGTCATAGTCTGTCTCTGGAGTATGTCCCCTCCATCCCTTCAGCACCCAAAAGGCACCAGCATCCGCACATGCTTCAAAAAAGGCAGGCAGTGGCCTCTTTCCTCTCTTCAGACCTTGATAAGAATCACAACTGGTCAAACACTTGCAATATGATTTCTAAATCCTTGCACAAATCTCACCATTTGGTCCTCCCTCTCCCACTCTCCTCTCCCTCTTCTCCCACTCTCTCACCCTCTCCCCCCCTCTCTCCTCTGCCCACTCTCTCGCCCTCCCCCCACACCCCAGCACCTCCTCTCACACACTCTCTCATCTCTTTCTCTTCGAGAAAATCATTGCCAAACCTCTATCTATTTCTTAACAATGCTCTTGAAGAGGTTCGGTCAACTCAAATGTTTGGTCTCATTATCAGCCATGATAATTTCTTGGGCAAAACAAAATATTAAGTGCCTCAGTTCGTCACTGGACCAAGCATTCTCCATTGTACAAAGTACTTTCTTTGGCACATCTGAACTTTTACTTACTTACAAGGCCTTCTATACTGCAGCTTGATGGAAAACTCTCTCCCCTCTGGGTGTGGTGCCTCTGCCTCACAACCTTGCTCTGGCTTGATGCGTGGAACCAAGGTCTTCAAAAATCATAGGAATCTCCTGAGAATCAAGTTGAGTCTCTGGGCCTATCATTCCATTGTACACATGGTGGGTGTCTTCTGTCTCCAACGCTCCTTTCTGGTCTTGCAATGTCCTGCCCTTTTCATCCTCTGTCTCCCCCCTCCCTCTCCACCCCACCTATTTCTGCAGGTCGGCCAGTAACACTCCCAAAATAGAGATCATCACTGCTCACCTCCATTCATTCGCATCTTATTCCCCACCTGTGGAATAACTTCCTCAGTCTCTTCAATCTCATTCTTCCCTAGGGCTTCAAGACAAGCGTGTTATGCACCATCTCAGATGTTGTCGGCATCCACAATCCTTTCTGCCCCCAATTAATCCTCCCCAGGCCCACCTCGTGTATGGGTTTCCAGTTTTCTACTCCACTATTTAACTTAAAGTTTGCAACTGTATCCATCTTTCTACCTTGGTTCTTCCCCTTGTCGAACTATTCGCCACATCCCTTGTTTCACCAAGTCTTCAGCGATTTGTCCGTCAACCCTGCTGGTAGCGGTCTCCCTCACCCCTCTTCCTGTTGATCTTTTCTTCTGTTAATCCTGATCTGTTCTGTGTTCTAGCATTCTACGAGTCCCAGGGTAGCCGAGTCCATTCTACGAGTCCAAAAACGAAATAATTTATTCTACTAGCTGGGGTACCCGGCATTGCCCTGAGTGCTGTTCTAATCAAAGTTGGCATTTCAAAATAAAGAAATAATTCAAATTTTGATTTTTTTTCTTTCTTTTTTTTGTGGGGCTTAAATACTTCCCTATACCCACTAAAGAATGGGGATCAGGATCATTTTATCATCCGTTTCACAACAGCGACAAGGCTTAGCCACTGCAAGAGTGATGAAAAAAAAATCCAACATTTTTTCTAAATTTTCAAAAATATTTTTTGTTTAAACCTTCCCCGGCACTCACTGATAAACCTCTGAAAGTTTAACAATGATCCGTTTTCGGCCAGTCTGAGGAAAAATGACACACACACACACACACACCACACACACACACACACACACCAGAAAGAAGAGAAATAGAAAAGAAAAGAAACAGAAAGTAAAGGCAACACACACACACACACACACACACACACACACAAAACAGAAAGAGAGAAAAAGAAAGAAAAGAAACAGAAAGTAAAGGTGACACCACACACACACACACAAAACGAAAAGAGAAAAAGAAGAAAAGAAAACAGAAAGTAAGGCTGACACACACAACCACCTATCGGGATAAAAAAGCTCATGTCAGAACAAGCTGTAATCCGCAAAGACACAAACAAGGTATGCTTGAGTAATCCACTGTCCATCTGCAGAAATTCACATCACACTACACAAAAGTCGTGGGAAACAAGAACCAAAAGCATCATCTGCAAACAAGACATGATGCCTACACGTACGACCTGATGATCTCACCAAACGTGAACATATGAAAACAAAGCACTTGCGACTTCAGACGTAGGACTCTGATACAAAAAGAAAAGAAGCATCGTAATTGAGGTTTCAGTGACACAGCTGTTTTTGACTAAACGATGCAGAAAAATCAGAAAATGACCAAATATCAAGAACCTCAAGAATGAAGTCTGAAAAGATCCTGAAGCTGAAGACAGCACAAAAATCGTACCAGTGATAAATAATTGGAAGGATGTAAGAAGAACTCACAACATCCACACAAACCATCCCTGGAACATACCACAACTAACTCAGTTGGAGGGTCCTCCGGGGCTAGTGACGATCCTAAAAGAGACCTCGAAACAAAACTCGGAGAACAACACAACTGGTCCACCGAAATCACGATCCTCACCGAAACGGGGTGGACACTTCGATCGCTGGGAGGACTGTGTTCCATCTGAAAACGAATTATGGAGAACGATCAACACACACACACACGACACACCACAACACCACACCACACGCACGCAAACGCACGCACGGCGATGCCACACGCACACCACACTTTCTTCTTTATGAGCAATAATTTTAAGAAATAGGAACAAATGTTGCTTGTGATTAAGTTAAAGGCTTTGACACCCAACTACGCTATACTTTGTTGTTAATAACAGCTTAATAATCTAACAGCACAAACTGCTGAATCACACAGCACGAATAACCCACATGAGTAAAGGGTGAAGTCTGGATCGGCTCAGCAGTTCCGGGCGGTTGCTTGATCCTAGGGTCCTGAGTTTCGACGTGTCGGCCGCTGAATTAACCACCAGTGGGGTTGACGCACCTGTCATCCTTCCGAGGTCGGGGCAAAATGAGCACTAGCTCATATTTAAATAGGGGCACTGCATCACTGGCATAGCCCCTCCCTAGCCAACGATGCAATTGGCACCTCAAGCTACACACGATGAGTGTGTATGTGTGTAGTAAGGTAGTCCATGGGTGAGTAAAGGTTGTGCCATAAAACCCTAAGGTGAATAGAGGCTCCACTTTAAGGTGGCAAAAATATACAAGGGTATACCATTTCTCTCATTCAGTTTCCCCTTAACAGAATCAAAACAAAACACTTCACGCTCGGGTTCTGCCAGTTGAACTGGCGTCAAACCAAAGCCACAGAGCTGACTTCACATCAGCAGTGCCCTGGCAATCAACAAACAATTACCATGCCAGAACCATGTGACTCTGTTGATTTACTCCACTGTGTGGAAAGTGTTGAGAAATTCACATAAAACTAGCACATTACCCCATAGGGATAATGAATGATTAGATTTTAAAAATACATTTTTAATGTGGTTAAAATTACATGTGCAATTCTGACTCAGCAAACCCCTATATCCCCCACACCCGCCAGAAATACCTCTTGGCTACGGCTTTCCCTCCGACTGCCCACCTCATGTTTAATACGTACGTGTTGTACCGTCCACCAAGCAGTGATGACTCGATTTACACCTTGCTCACTAAAAACTGGCACCAACTTCTATCCTCATCATCCCCAAAATCTCTCTTCCTCATATGTTGCTATTCAATTGTCATTATCCATTTGGCTGGCGTGGGTACCTCTTTCACCTCCATGGCACTTCACACAAAATACTTCTGTGACTCATCTAGGACTGATACTGTTGGGATTTGGAAAACTATTCGCACTCAACATCAGCTCTATAGATTAGTTATTTCGGTAAGTATGTGTTTATAGAGTTAGCTTCCTTGCCCTGTCTAATGGGTGATTAAATGTAAATGCGCTGCATAGTTAATTTGATAGTTAGGTTTTTCCTTTTGTTTATTCAACAACACCGACAAGACAATCAACCAACTGCGACCACTCCAGCTCGGAATAAAGAACAACAAACCTCTGCTCCTGGTATTCTCCGCAAGCTCGCTTTGCAAATCACCAAGTGGGGAAAAAGGTTATGCCCCACCAACCGATTCCTTGGCAAAGCACCAAGTGGGAAAAGGTATGCCCCCACCCACCGATTCCCCTTGGCCAAAGCACCAAGTGGGGAAAAGGTTAGCCACGCCCTAAAAACGGATGAATCAGAATGTCGGCCGAGGAGCGTGACCGGGGAACATAAGGAGCAGAGGATCCTCGCAGAGGGGTCTGTCTGTCTGGCTGAGCTGTGTCTCGTCGTCATCTCTTCTCCTCCTCAACCACAAACCGAGAGCTCCGAGCGACGCCAGTCCCGCAAGAACCACAAGGTCCGCCTGCCAGTGTCCGGGGTTTCAGCTCGCCTCTCGCGGACCGACCAGCTTGAAGACGCACGGGGCAGACAGGTCCCGAGATAGGGTCTCAATAAAGACGCAATTGGTCCGTCATTTTTGGGTATTTGGTGTGTGCGCGTGTGGTGTCTGGGGCCCCATCTTTAAGTAGTAAACGTTGAAGTGCCTTTGTACATTATTTACATTTCATTTCATCAGTCATGATAACTCTGCTCTTACGTCTCCCCTCCTTCCACCCCTATACAATTATAATAAACACCATGTGTTAAATGTATCAGAGTTTCGTTGTGTTTCTTTTATTGAGTAACACGGGTGTTTGGAGAATTAGCCCAGCTGTTCCGCTGTAAAAGGGACATTTGGACGCGACGAAAGCCTGGTGACCATCGCGGGTCGCAACACGGTTTCGAGTACGCTAGCGACTCTTCCTACGAGCTCGTCGAGGCGTGAATTTCCCCGTTAGTTGACGGCATGATGTATTGGGTTAAATTGGAGTTAGGACAAGTGGACCGCCTACCTCACGCCGTCGGAAAATATTGGCGAACTTCTGGTCTGATAAAGACCGTTCGGCCTCCAGAGTTATCCGGGGTGACGACTATACATGATCCATTCGGTGATCGTGGAGCACGACTCTACTGCTCCATCTGGTGTTCAGTGCTCGTCCACCGACCCGGCCCGCCACATTGTGTCAGAAGTGGATTCTTTGAACCCCTCCTCCTCCAGAAATTACGATTCGATCAGGGCTTAGGAGTGAAACCCCCCGTTTTCCCGAATATACGAGCATATTAAATTTATTTCAAACACCGACATTCTAGCCAAAGACGTGCTGAGGCAGTGGGTATGAGTGATGTCAGTGTAGAGGAACAGAGGCCCAGGACACCACCATGTCAGGTCGACATCCCGCAACTGAACCCAAAGTTGTAATGGGCGGCAGTGGCTGGGGCGGCCGCACGAGCACCCCCATGTGTAATTCGCCCATGGATCGGATGATGGAAATGAATGGGACATGATGCAGGATGTGAAAAAATGGACGCAATCCAAGTGAGGGAAAGCCGAATGGATGCAAAATATGCAAACACTCGGGGTGAGATGCAGTGCATGGGGTGAACCTCCAAGCAGGGCAAGAGGCCAGATGAGACGGTTGGAGGAGTGTGAAGGGATGAATGGCGTTTGCGCGTGACGAAACGCGGAACCGGAGCGAAGATGGCCGCGCCACGTGTGGAACGAAACGAGTCCGAGGAGATGGTGACGGTTTGTCGACCCGCAGATGGAGATGGGAAGTCGGGATGACGAGAGACGCCGTCACGATAATTAGGGAGACTTGTAGGAACGGACACGTGGAGTGACCGAAAATTAACGGTGACGGAGAACGCGGATAAAATAAAGGGCAAGGTGGAGAAACTAATAAACCACTGAGGAGACGACAAGAAACAAAAAAGTGACGGAGAGACAAATAATAACAGAGACTGAAGAAGCCAGGAAGAAACAAAAAAATAAACGAAGGGTGACGAGATAGAAGAAATAAGGGGAACAATTAAATGAAACGAAGGACGAGCACACAACACGGGGGAGTAATAGGGGACAGTGGGGGAGCTTGGAGATGTTGTTTGGGACCCGATGCAGAGGCAGATGGCCTCTCTCAGGGACAGGGGAGACGAAAAACTCTCCCGAATGGACTGCGACCAGGTGGGTTCGGTCCGCGCCGATGCCAGTTGAGGGAGGTCTTGATGGTTAACGGGTCCACGCGAGTTTGGGGGGGCGTAGATCCCGGGACCCTGTGGTAGCGCGAATTATCCCCCGATGATGACATGGCCGGTGATGTGTGTTTGAAACGTGCGCTTCACGTGTGAGTGCATGACTGCCGTGATTAAAAAGTGTGCGTGATATCATGAAATTACGATGGACGATGTCCAGCGGGAGACGGGAATGGCGAGCCTAAGAGGCTGCGTAGAGTTGTTTCAAGAACCGCGCCGGTTTGTCACGGATGTCTGAACGTGGCCCGTTCGCATTTAGCGAACAGGCCTGAGCACGCGTCTTCGCTGCAGGATCTTTGCGCGGAACGTCCCGCGTTTCGGGAGAAGACCCCGTCGCGTGGGACGGTAAAAAATGGCGCGAGTTGGGTAATATCGGAACAACGGGGGTTCCATGGTGCGCGTTGTACAAAAGCTCCATGTCTGCATACCAAGGGGGGGCGTTCTGTTGCGGAACGCGCGAGCGGGTTTCCGGGACCGATGCGCGCGTAGCCTGCCTGCACGGCAAAACCGTTGCTAGGCTCGGTGTGCCGAGTGCACTCTCCGAATCCTCGCCGGCACAAATGCTGGGAAGATGCACGTTAGTCCCGTGGGAATTCCCGAGAATGAGGCGCTGCTTGCGATGATGCCCAGGGTTTGAAAAACCCGGGTCAAAGGGCTTGAACGGATCGGCCTTCGGAAGGAGGTTGAGCATCGCCATAGGAGACGAACGCGGCATGCCGAAATCGCCCCAGGCGCTGTAGGAAAAAAAAAAAGCCTCTCTTCCAACGTTACAGCCCTGAGGCATGCTGTGGACATCCTGTATATAGGGCAAAGGAAGCACCTAGTTAGTGGAGGGTGTAGTTTCGCTACCGCTTCCTGGGGACATGAGTGTTCCTCATGGAGCCTGAATGGTTAGTAGAGGATTTGTAAGGATAGATTTTAGAAAATGGATTTTTGAAGACAAAGGACAGACATGAAGTGTATGGGGACGTAGCTTAGCTACGTAGAGTAAAGGAGTGCTTATGTAAGGGACGACGAGGGAGACGAGTTAGTTCGGGAATTTAGTTACGGAATGGAGTGTTGAAGTGATGCGAATAAAAATGGAAAATATGTACAATGCAGTGAGTATGGCCACGGCCTGAGTTGTATGGAGTTGAATGTGAATACATTGCAATGAATTGATTGGGAGAGGGAGTGATTCCCCCAAGGGACCCGGGGTAGTGTAATGTT
>CM068961.1:122728473-122743031 GCA_035128595.1 Eptatretus atami
AGTTAGTGGGTTAGTTAAATTTACCAAAAGGAGGTCGTTTTGTTGTTGGTGTTGAGAGAAGGCACGAAACTCATTTGGAGGGGTGCAGGAGTTCATGGACCGGCTGGGAGCATGGCTGTCGAAAGGTGAGTATTGTTTAGTGGGCACCCCGGGCACCGAAGTAGTCGGCCAGAGTAGGCCAAGGGTCCAAGGCAACATAAAGGAATGAAGGTTTGTGGTTTCCTGGATATTATGAGACGAAAGAAAGAGATGACTATCGAGGTGAACTTTTGGATCGGTTTTTTTTTCCACTGACTTATGCTTCTGTGCAAAACAACCGGTTCAACCGTCAAATGGTTTTTGGTTGGCTGGTGGAATCATCAATAAATATGGATTTGTTTCACAGTTAGGATCAAAGCTGTGGTAATGTGGTTGTTGTGTTCTAAACGAGTTTCTTGAATGACCTCAAATATTCATTTTGACCTTTCTTTATCATTAAAATTATCCCCTCACAACACCATAAACTGGAGTGGATTAACCACTATTAACTTGGTTTGAACCGGGGCTTATAAGATGGGTCTCGTCCGTCCATGCGTTCCTGACCACAGCCATAATCTCAGCATGTGTGGACAATTTTGCAAGCTTGCACAAAGACGATACGTGATGGGATACATTCAACGTATTTATTTCATCATCCGAGCAAACTGCCGGACTGCGGCCATTTTTTAGTTGAAAAAAAAACCCAGATGGTTGCAACATGCCTTGACCATTTCTCGGACATGCATTCACCGATCTTGTTCAATGTTGTGCAACAGATAAGAATGATGGCTTACACAAATACGATCTGACTCAAAGATGGCGGACTGGTAGACTGCGCCATATTTAGTTGTAATAAATATGGGCTAGCCGTTTAATTCCGTACAACAAAATGTACTAAATACCAGGAGGCTATGATAGTATTTTATGTCTTTGTCTGGTTCTTATTTCTAACTTACTTGATTTTCTTATTTTACAGAGAAAGATTGCCAACATTACAAAAGTCACCATGAGAAGTTTTTCAACCAAAGTGTTTTCTAAAATGCTTCTGCTCTAGCTAGCATAATCATAGCTCGTAGCTTAATATGAGCATTGGACAAAAGTCTTCCTTCAACCCCTCACGGGCGCCTTGTCTACAGTCCATGACTTTTTACATCTCGATAGGAGGTGACTCATGCTTTCTGTTTCTGCCTTACAGAAACCTACGCTCGTGCCGATTGCTCAGTCCCGCCAATTTCTTAAAAGCCATTAGTATCGGTTCCTTGTCTTGGGACATTTATAATGATTTTTCTTTCAGCCAGTTGATCTGACCTCTTATTCACCATTCAAATTGAACCCTTCTTTGTCTCTGCCCAATTGTCCGACTTTTTATAGTGGTGGGTATATATATATATTTTTACCTTCTTGCTCTTTTCGTTTTCCCAGATTGTCGGTGTTTATTCTGTGTATTTCATTTTATTTCACGGCAGGTATTTTTGCATTGTTTGCGCATTGGTTTTGTGGCATAAGTTGGTTGGCCTCTTCCACTCCGAGGGGAAAGAGCGTGATAAGGCTATCTCCCTTGGAAATCCTGCATGCATTCTTCAACCCCCCTGGTTTTCATCTTTTCCTTCTGAGTGCTGTAACTTAAAACCATCCCCTGTCGGATAAGATGGAATTTTATTTGCTATTGTAGGTTTGGTCGACATTAGTGTCCCCAATTTTAATAGTAACACAGTTTCTTAAACCCATAGGAGCTACTATAACCACCATTTAGGTTTTTGTTTTTCATCCTGCACTCACATTTTCTGAAATTTCCGAGCTGAATCGAGGCCGGCTGAGACTTCGGAATAAATTATCACATAAATAACTGGAATAAAAGTTATGCGCATTACGACACAACTTTTTTGACCATTGACTAATTTAAGGTCATGAACATACCGTTAATTATCGAACATTTAACAGTTTTATCACCATAACTTCGACTAACGTTTTCCGATAGGAACACAATTGCCCTCTCCAAGAATTAGGCCTAAAGCAAGTGGCCTTATGCATAATTTACATCATAAACCCTCCAGTTAAAGGTCAAGGATCTTACACCCCCAAAGGAGTAATAACACTACCATTTAGGGTATTCTCCATTTTTCCCTGTCAATGTCCGAGCTGTATCTCGATCCGGCTGGGACTTCGGAATGAAAATTGCATCAACAATGGGAATTAAAAGTATGTGGGTCACTTTTGTGATTGCAGACACTAGTATCAATGTCCATTCAGAGCTGCATGACTTTCTCAATCCTAGTTGATTATTTGGAGTTGATCTTGTTTTATCATCCATGAATGTGGGCACACTTTCAAAAGCTTTCTTATCATCTATCCCAGCTTTGTTGGGTGATTTGTTCGTTCTTCTTTTTACATTTTCGAGTCGGGCTTGTTTAGTAATAGGTAGTCTATTGTTCCATAGCATCTTCTCTTAATCCTTATGTTATGCCTCTAGGTGGCCTCGTCTTGTTAACGTGGGGGCACATCATTTCCTTGAATGATTCCCGTTAAAGTTTGATGTTGTTTGCAGACAGGTTTATTCGGCCTAAACTTGTGGAGGTTGTTGGGTTTCTTCAGATTAGGGATAGAGGAGTGTTACCTCTGTGAGCGACTCAGCCATTACCTTTTCCTCTTGATACGGTCAGGTGCAGGTATGGGAGCAATGTCGCCGGATGCCGCGCGTCGCTGCGTCCACTCCAGGAGCCTCCGTCTCCACCCCCCAGCAGATGCCTGGCCCCATCCCCATTCCCCAGATCCGTATCCGCAATCTTGGATAAGTTTGTGTTGAATTATCGAGTAGTGATTCACTAGAGAGCATCTCGTTTGCTTCAGCCAGAAGTTGGAATTCCACTGTGTCTGGCCTTTTAAAGTTTGGCGCCTTTCTTTCACAGTTGTTTTTTCTGTTTTTTTTAATATTCTTCATAATTATCACTGGGGTGCATTTCACTTTGTTTGTTGTGTTGTTTTTCTTCTCCAAGTGCTTGATCATTCCACCTTTTACTGCGTTTATTTGGTCTTCCTCAATTACTTTCCAGATTCAGTTTATATTTTTCAGAGGTGATTTTAGACATTTGGTTTTTGTTTCCCTAGTCAGCAGTGGTAATCTTTCCGGGTTGTTTCAAAACATCTGGTTTTGTTTCTCCAATTATTGGACTTTGTCGAAGTTTTTTCTTTTTTTAATCTTCCTTGCTATCATTTCTATGTTAGATTTGTTTTCAGCAACCATTACCTCTAAGCTATTTGTCCTCGATTTGTATTTGTTTTTGGGTTTTTTTGATGTTTCATTAGCTTTGGCTTACAGTTTCCTCTTCTGGAATTGCTCACATTTGTCCTGTTTCCTTCTCTCAGTTGTTACCTCCACCACCTAAAAGGTGGATGGGGTTGTGGGTTTTTCACCCCTGTATGTCTGTTTCGTGTTTGTTTGTGAGCAGTATATCTCAGAAAACTTATGGATGGATTCGGATTGAATTTTCGTGAGATATTGCGAGGTGACAAGGACAAAATGATTCGATTTTTGGTTCAGGCCAAGATCCAGATCCGTGAACATGGATGCAACATAAACTGTTATGCCTGACAGAGGTATCCAACTTCTACTGAGTGCCCTTCTGTATATTTTCTGTTATACTTGAGTCTCTGTCTTGGCCGCTGGTGCCAACCCGCAGTGGCAAGCTCAGCTTCGTTCATAATCTCTCGCCGTGCTACTGGCAGTCAATTCCCCTTCATCGTTTCTTTTCATCGTCGGCGAGCACCCAGCCTCCAATCGTCCTTCTTTCTTGTCACTTGCTGTGTGGTACTAGTTTCAATTTATTATTATCTGTTCCAGTCAGATTATTTGTTAGAATCGTGTCGACGCTTCTCTTTCAAATTCTGTTAAGCAGCATTAGTCTCTGTCTGGCCGGCCAATCTTGTTAACTTTATTGGTCCATGAATCTTTTTCCCCTTCCTTTAAACCCCTACACTCATCATGGCATGCATCTGCAGTAAAGAATGGTTTATGTTTGCCTCCAAACTCAAACTGTTCCCAATTTGAGCTTTTAATCTGAGGCTTTGCCTTTGGGGTTGTGAGGCAGGTTGCACCTTCACAACTTCGCACCCAGTACAGACCCTTCTCTTACTGCGTAAGACTGATGTTTTGTCACATTTGAGGTGCTGGTCATGTTCGTTATCAGCACACATTCCAGCTGCATGTGTGACTACACAGACACAACCTTTGTCTATAAGGGATTTTGTTCCCTGTTTGAGTTTTTTTTCTCTCTTCATTCTCAACACCACTATTCTCCTTCCTCCCCGACACATCTCCATCCCTCAGCGAGCCTCTCCATTTCTGTCATCACTCTTTTCGCTCCCCGAGCACTTCCCGGCTCACCTCCACCCTCCATCCTCAGTTCAAACTGAGTCTGAGATATGACTCGAGCGGGGAACCACTCAAGAGAGACGGTGAAGTGAGCCACTTACATCTCGTCAGTGGTGTGGGTGTGTGTTGTGTGTGTGTGTGTGGTTGTGTGTGTGTGTGTGTGTGGTGTCACGTACATGCAAACCTTTCTCTTTCCTTTGTCTGGCTTGTAAACCAACCATTCCTGTTGTTTGAATCCTTCTTTCATCCCTAAGTTCAGTACATAAAATGCCACGGAAAAAAGTACAAACCCCCAAAACCATTCTCAGGAAATATCAACCACTTAGACATTCACTTCCTCACGATTAACCTCTCCGACTTGGGTAACACGGTGGGGGTCGTCAGGCATCAACCATAAGACTCACTAAATCCGGATCATCTCTCTTCCACAGTGGAACTCACTGAGTAGTAAACATACAGGCTTTCCAATTATGTATTGTAGGTTCGGGTGAACACCAAAGCCAAAAAATCCTCGTTCTTGCTCCTTCCCAGGGAGACGTCAACACGCCTCTGATATGGTTGAGGAAACGGTCGGGCGACGGGAGAGCCATTTATGCAGGTATGCCCATACCATGCACACCTGTAAGTAAGCAAGAGAATTGGTAACAAGTCAAACAGGTGGAGAAATGCATCAATAGTATAAACATATAATATCTATTAAAGACCAAAAAAAAAAAATTAAAATGCACTGCACAAACCATAAGAGATATAATAGAGTCAGATAAAAAAAATGGTTTGAATTAATCTTGCAATGCCCAGCTCTCTACTGGAAGTTTCTGGAGAAATTATTTCGAGAGAACATCACATGAACTTTGCCATATTTCATCACATTCCACATAGAGTTTATGAAGAGTCCATCAGAAATTTCTCAGTAGCGCTTGCCCATGAACCATGAAAAGAGCACAGCTTGCGTGCTTTGGAACTCTGCCAGTTGGTATGACTGGATTTGGGTTGACCGGCGTATGGAGCAGATTTAGGCCTGTCCATCAGATGTGGCGGCGTAACAGTCACAAATATAAAGCTACAGGACTGTTCAAGAACTCATTTGAGACGTTGAAAAACCTTGAATTGATGATGCTCCTACATGGAGCATTGAAAAGTCAATCACGTTATTCAGACCCTCTAACCCCACCCCGCTCTCCCACTCTGCCACATTTTCTCAACTGAATGATGACAAAATGGTCACCGACATGCACTCGGAAGTCTAAAACGATGGCACGGAGTAGCACACGATTGCTCTGAGAACGACCTGTCTGAGTTTGGTTCTCAGCATGACTATAAAATGTCAGACTAGTGCTTTGCAGGGAGAACGTTTGCATCACAAATGGTTCTGTCCCCCGACTGGAGTTTAAGCTGTGTGTTCTGTCTACAAGCATTAGTTGTGGATGTTTAAATATCATACAGCGTCTTTTCTAAGAGTAGAGTTAGCGCAGACAACCCTGGACAAATTCAACCACCTTTTAGTCGAATGTCTGACTGGCTAGGGGATTCATTAAAAGACTTTTGGCCAGAAACTTTCCACGGCTGACCAACGCAAGACGTGTGGACAATTGGGGCATTAATATAAGTAGTAGTAGTTAGTAAGTAGTGTAGTAGTAGCTGATATCTGTATTTATGATCCGAAGACATTGACGACCGAAGACCGCCATGGCTGATCTTATGTGACCGTCACGCTTAACGAACACGGGCTGTACAAAGCAGAAACCTTCAAGAAAAATTACCAGCAATCCACCAAAGGATGATCCATGAAGAAAATGATCAACAATTGCTACGTTAACATTTCTCAAAAGATGAAAGGTGGCATTGATTAGAAGAAATCCATCCGGTGACAGATGAGCTAGTCTTTGGTGCATTGGTTCATCAGGGATGATGTACATGTTGGAGCTCACTTACATATCTATGCATGTGGTTAATGTTTCATTCATTGATAGGCAGCAAGCTCATGACGATGATGTTCTTAATGTTTGGAAAAGTCCAAGAGAAGCTCCAGTCTAGACTCCAGAATATGGATTTGGAGACCTACAACCACGTTCTCAAGTGAACGAGAATTCCGCAACCACGACATTTAAATAAATCTGGTTAAAGGCACTTAAGATTCGGCACAGTCGACACACAACGCAAAGTATGCACAGCAGAGCGATTTCTGCACAACCATATTGATTATTAGAGCTGCAAGACTTATACGACCCAGCAATCTTGCCCGATGGAAACCTGTTAAACAAACAGAGATGTGGGAGCAGCAATAGCTTGCCACACATCGTCAACTCTGTACATAAGTGGACAGTTACAAAGAGTTCATCTGGCATAGAGCTCACCTGGGGACATGTGAGCAGTCTTTATTTATTCAACTTTCTCAAAGGCTAATCGACAAAGTTTGTTCATCCGATTACACTAATACCAAAAACATTAGTAATATCAGAATACTTAATGAGATTATATGGGACTACCCATGTGCAGGATTTTCAACTGTGGGTCCTAACACTCAATGTGCTATTGCTTTAGATGAAAAGATAAACGATGTGTTTCCAGTTCAGGGAAGACCAGAAAACAACATCGTGACTAACCTCAGGAACTGAAATTTCAAACTTGCTCTCCAAAAAGACCTGGTGACCCCGGGTCAAGTCTGTCTCTTGAGTATGTCCCCTCCATCCCTTCACACCCAAAAGGCACCAGCATCCGCACATGCTTCAAAAAAGGCAGGCAGTGCCTCTTTCCTCTCTTCAACCTGATAAGAATCACAACTGGTCAAACACTTGCAATATGTTTCTAAATCCTTGCACAAATCTCACATTTGGTCTCCCTCTCCCACTCTCCTCTCCCCTGTCTCCACTCTCTCAGCCCTCTCCCCCCCTCTCTCCTCCTGCCCAATCTCTCGCCCTCCCCCCACACCCCAGCACCTCCTCTCAATCACTCTCATCATCTCTTTCTCTTCGAGAAAATCATTGCACAAACCTCTACTATTTTTTATACAATGCTCTTGAAGAGGTTCAAGTCACTCAAATGTTTGGTCCTCTTATCACCATGATAATTTCTTGGGCAAAACAAAATATTTAAGTGGCCTCCAGTTCGTCACTGCGACCAAGCATTCTCCATTGTTACAAATACTTCTTTGGCACATCTGAACTTTTACTTACTTACAAGCCTTCTTTATAATCTGCAGCTTGATGGAATATACTCTCTCCCTCTGGGTGTGGTGCCCTCTGCCTCACACCTTGCTCTGGCTTGATGCCGTGGAACCAAGGTCTTCAAAATCATAGGAATCTCCTGAGATAAGTGAGTCTCTGGGCCTATCATCTTCCCCATTGTACACAGGTGGGTGTCCTTTCTGTCTCCAACGCTCCTTTCTGGTTTGCAATGTCCTGCCTTTTCCATCCTCTGTCTCCCCCCTGCCCTCTCCCACCCCACCCTATTTCTGCAGGTCGGCCAGAAGCACTTCCCAAAATAAGAAGTACTCACTGCTCACCTCCATTCATTCGCATCTTATTCCCCACGCTGTGGAATAACTTCCTCAGTCTCTCAATCTCATTCTTCCCTCAGGGCTTCAAGACAAGCGTTTATCACCATCTCAGATCGTTTCGCATCCACAATCCTTTCTGCCCCATTAATCCTCCCCAGGCCCACCTCTGTATGGGTTTCCAGTTTTTTACTTCCACTATTTAACTTAAAGTTTGCAACTGTATCCATCTTTCTACCTTGTCTTCCCCTTGCTCGAACTATTCGCCACATCCACTTGTTTCACCAAGTCTCTCGCGATTTGCCGTCAACCCTGCTGGAGCGTGTCTCCCTCACCTCCTCTTCCTGTTGATCTTTTCGTTCTGTTACATCCTGATCTGTTCTGTGTTCTAGCATTCTAACGAGTCCAGGTAGCCGAGTCCATCTCTACGAGTCCAAAAACGAAATAATTATATTCTACTAGGGGACCCGCATTGCCTGAGTGCTGTCTAATTCAAAGTTGGCATTTCAAAATAAAGAAATATTCAATTTTGATTTTTTTTCTTTTCTTTTTTTTGTGGGGGCTTAAATACTTCCTATACCCACTAAAGAATGGGATCAGCGATCATTTTATCATACTTTCACGAACAGCGAACAAGCTTAGCCACTGCAGAGTGATGAAAAAAAAATCCAACATTTTTCTAAATTTTCAAAAATATTTTTGTTTGAAACCTTCCCCGGCACCACTGATAAACCTCTGAAAGTTTTAACAATGATCCGTTTTCGGCCATGTTGAGGAAAAATGACACAGCACACACAACAACCACACACACACACACACACCAGAAAGAAGAGAAATAGAAAAGAAAAGAAACAGAAAGTAAAGGCACACACACACACACACACACACACACACACACAAAACAGAAAGAGAGAAAAAGAAAGAAAAGAAACAGAAAGTAAAGGTGACACCACACACACAACACCAAAACGAAAAAGAGAAAAAGAAAGAAAAGAAAACAGAAAGTAAAGGCTGACACACACACACACCTATCGGGGATAAAAAACTCATGTCAGACACAAGCTGTACACACGCAAAGACACAAACAAGGTATGCTTGAGTAATCCACTGTCACATCTGCAGAAATTCAATATCACTACACAAAAGTCGTGGGAAACAAGAACCAAAAGCATCATTGCAAACCAAGACATGATGCTAACACGTACGACCTGATGATCTCACCAAACGTGAACATGAAAAACAAGCCTTGCGACTCAGACGTGAGGACTCTGATACAAAAAGAAAAGAAGGCATCGTAATTGAGGTTTCAGTGACCAGTGTTTTTGACTAAACGATGCAGAAAAATCAGAAAATGACCAAATATCAAGACCCTCAAGAATGAAGTGAAAAGATCCTGAAGCTGAAGAAGCCAACAAAATCGTACCAGTGAATAAAATAATTGGAAGGATGAAGAAGAACTCACACCATCCACAAAAACCATCCCTGGACATACCACAACTAACTCAAGTTTGGAGGTCCGTCCGGGGCTAAGTGACGATCTTAAAAGAGACCTCGGAATACAAAACTCGTAGAACAACACAACTTGGTCCACCGAATCACGATCCTTCACCGAAACGGAGGTGGGACACTTCGGAGTCGCTGGGAGGACTGTGTTCCACTTCTGAAAACAGAATTATGGGAGAACGATCAACACAACACACACACACACACACACCACACCAACGCACGCACGCACGCACGGCATGCACACGCACACACACTTCTTCTTTATGAGCAAATATATTTTAAAAATAGGAACAAATGTTGCTTAGTGATAAGTAAAAAGGGTCTTTGACCCAACTACGCTATACTTTGTTGTTATAACAGCTTAATAATCTAAACAGCACAAACTGCTGAATCACACAGCACGAATAACCCTCACATGAGTAAAGGGGAAGTCTGATCGGCTCGGCAGTATCGGCGGTTGCTTGCATCTAGGGTCCCTGAGTTTCGACTGTCGGTCCGCTGAATTACCACCATGGGGTTGACGCACCTGTCCATCCTTCCGAGGTCGGCAAAATGAGCACTAGCGTCATATTGTAATAGGGGCACTGCATCACTGGCATAGCCCGTCCCTAGCCAACTGATGCAATTGCAGCCTCAAGCTACACACGATGAGTGTGTATGTGTGTAGTAAGGGTCAGTCCATGGGTGAGTAAAGGTGGTGCCATAAAACCCTAAGGTGAATAGAGGGCTCCACTTTAAGGTGGCAAAAGTATACAAGGTATTACCATTTCTCTCATTCAGTTTCCCCTTAAAAATCAAACAAACACTTCACGCTCGGGTGCTGCCAGTGAACTGGCGTCAAACCAAAGCCACAGAGTCTGAGCTTCACAGTCAGCCAGTTGCCCTGGCAATCAACAAACAATTACTGCAGACCATGTGACTCTTGTTGATTTATCCACTGTGTGGAAAGTGTTGAGAAATTCAGCCATAAACTAGCACATTACCCATAGGGTAATGAATTGATTAGATTTTAAAAATACAATTTTAATGTGGTAAATTACATGTGCAATTCTGATCACCCCTATATCCCCACACCCCCAGAAAATACCTCTGGCTACGGCTTCCCCTCCACTCCCACCTCATTTTAATACAGTACGTGTTGTACCGATCACCAAAGCAGTGATGACTCGATTACACCTTGCTCATTAAAAACTGACCACTTCTTATCCTCATCATCCCAAAATCTCTCTTCCTCATATGTGCGTTTCAATTGTCATTATCCAGTTTGGCTGGCGTGCGGTCCTCTTTCACCTCCATGGCACTTCACACAAATACTTCTGTGACTCCATTAGGACTGATACTGTTGTGGATTGGAAAACTATTCGCCACTCAACATCAGCTCCTATAGATTAGTTATTTCGGTAAGTATGGTTTATAGAAGCTTCCTTGCCCTTGTCTAAATGGGTGATTAAATGTAAATGCGCTGCATATTAATTTTGATAGCTTAGGTTTTCCTTTTGTTTTATTCAACACACCGACAAGACAATCAACAACTGCGGACCACTCCCAGCTCGGAATAAAAGAACAACAAAACCCTCTGCTCCTGGTATTCTCGCGCAAGCTCGCTTGTGCAAATCACAAGTGGGGAAAAACGGTTATGCCCCAACCACCGATTCCTTGGCAAAGCACCAAGTGGGAAAAGGTTATGCCCCCACCCACCGATCCCTTGGCCAAAGCACCAAGTGGGGAAAAGGTTGAGCCACGCCCTAAAAACGATTGAATGAATGTCGCCGAGCGAGCGTGACCGGGGAACATAAGGAGCAAGTCCTCGCAGAAGGGTCATGTCTGTCTGGCTGAGCTTGTCTCGTCGTCACTCTTTCTTCTCCTCCTCAACCACAAACCGAGAGCTCCGAGCGACGCAGTCCCGCAAGAACCACAAGGTCCGCCTGCCAGTGTCCGGGGTTTCAGCTCGCCTCTCGCCGGACCGACCAGCTGAAGACGCACGGGGCAGACAGGTCCCGAGATAGGGTCTCAATAAAGACCAATTGGTCCGTCATTTTTTGGGGTATTTGTGTGTGCGCGTTGGTGTCGGGGCCATCTTTAAGTAGTAAACTGTTAATGCCTTGTATCATTATTTACATTTCATTTCATCAGTCATGATAACTCTGCTTCTTAGTGCTCCCCTCCTTCCCCTATAATTATAATAAACCCATGTGTTAAATGTATCAAGTTTGTTGTGTTTCTTTTATTGAGTGTAACACGGGTGTTTGGAGAATTAGCCAGCTGTTGCCCTGTAAAGGAACATTTGGACCGACGAAAAGCCTGGTGACCATCCGCGGTCGCACACGGCTTTCGAGTACGCTAGCGACTCGTTCCTACGAGCTCGTCGAGGCGTGAATTTCCCCGTAGTTGACGGCATGATGTATTGGGTTAAATTGGAGTTTAGACAAGTGGACCCTACCTCCACGCCGTCGAAAATATTGGGCGAACTTCTGGTCTGATAAAGGACCCGTCGGCTCCAGAGTTATCCGGGGTGACGACCTATACATATCCATTCGGTGATCGGTGGAGCCGGACTCTACTGCTCCATCTGGTGGTTCGTGCTCGTCCACCGGACCCGGCCCGCACACATTTGGTCAGAAGTGGGATTCTTTGAACCCCATCCGTCCTCCACGAAATTTAACGATTCGATCAGGGCCTATAGGAGTGAAACCCCCCGTTTTCCCAGAATATACGAGCATATTAAATTTATTTCCAAACACGCGACATCTCTAGCCAAAGACGTGCCTGAGGCAGGTGGGTAGTGAGTGATGTAGTGTAGAGAACAGAGCCCAGGGACACCCCATGCCAGGTCGACACCCGCAACTGAACCCAAAGGTTGTAAATGGGCGGCGTGGCTGGGCGGCCGCACGAGCACCCCCATGTGTAATTTTCGCGCCATGGATCGGATGATGAAATGAATGTGGACATGATGCAGGATGTGAACAAAATGACCAATCAAGTGCAGGAAGCCGAATGGATGCAAAATTATGCAACACTGCGGGGGAGATGCAGTGCATGGGGTGACCTCCAAGCAGGGCAAAGGGCAGATGAGACGACTTGGAGGAGTGTGAAGGGATACATGGCGTTTGCGCGTGACGAAACGCGGACACCGGAGCGAAAATGGCCCGCGCCACGTGTGGAACGAACGAGTCGAGGAGATGGTGAGGTTTGTTCGACCGCAGATGGAGATGGTGATCGGATGACGAGAGACGCCGTCACGATAATTAGGGAGACTTGTAGGACGGACACTGGAGGTGACGAAAATTAACGGTGACGAGACGCGGATAATAAAGGAGAGAAGGTGGAGAAACTAATAAACACTGAGAAGACGACAAGAAACAAAAAAGTGACGAGAACAAATAATAACAGAGACTGAAGAAGCCAGGAAGAAACAAAAAATAAACGAGGTGACGGAGATAGAAGGAAATAAGAGGGAACGAATAAATGAAACGAAGGACGAGCACACAACACGTGGGAGTAATAGGGACAGTGGGGTGGTAGCTTGGGATGTTGTTTGGGAACCCGATGCAGAGGCAGATGGCCTCCTCAGGGACAGGGAGACGAAAACTCTCCCGAATGTGGACTGCACCAGGTGTTCGGTCGCGCCGTGCCGAGTTGAGGAGTCTTGATGGTTAATCGGGTCCACGCAGAGTTCTGGGGGGGGGTAGAATCCGCGGGACCCTGTAGCGCGAATGATCCCCGATGATGAATGGCCCGGTGAGTGTGTTTGAAACGTGCGCTTCAGTGTGAGTGTCATGACCTGCCGTATTAAAAAGGTGTGCGGTGATATGCATGAATTACGATGGACGATGTCCAGCGGGAGACGGGAATGGCGAGCCTAAGAGCTGCTAGAGTTGTTTAAGAACCGCGCCGGTTTTCACGGATGTCTGAACGTGGCCGTTCGGCATTTAGCGAACAGGCCTGGAGCACGCGTCTTCGCTGCAGGATCTTTGCGCGGAACCTCCCGCGTTTCGGGAAAACCCGTCGCGTGGCGGTAAAAAATGGCGCGAGTTGGTAAAATCGGAACAACGGGGGTTCCATGGTGCGCGTTTGTACAAAGCTTCATTGCTGCATACCAAGGGGGGGGGCAGTCTACGTTCGGAACGCGCGGAGCGGGTTTCCGGACCGAGCGCCGCGTAGCCTGCCTGCACGCAAAAACCGTTGCAGCTCGTGTGCGAGTGACGCCCTGGAATCCTCGCGGCACAAAATGGCTGGGAGAAGATGCACGTTAGTCCCACGTGGGGAATTCCCGAGAATAGGCGCGCTTGCGATGATGCCAGGTGTGAAACCGGTCAAAAGGCTGAACGGAATCGGCCTTCGGAGGGAGAGTTGGCACCCCATAGGAGACGAACCGGGTCATGCGAAAATCGCCCCACAAGGCGCTGTAGGAAAAAAAAAAAGCCTCTCTTCCAACGTTACAGCCCTGCAGGAGCTGTGGACATCCTGTATATAGGGCAAAAGAAGCCTAGTTAGTGGAAGCGGTGAAGTTCGCTAACCGCTTCCATGGGGACATGAGTTGTTCCTCATGGAGCCCTGGAATGGTTAGTAGAAGGATTTGAGGATAGATTAGAAAATGGATTTGAGACAAAGGCACAGACATGAAGTGTATGGGACGTAGCTTAGCGTACGTAGAGTAAAAGGAGTGCTTAGTGAAGGGACACGAGGGAGACGAGGTTAGTTGGGAATTTAGTTACGAATGGAGTGTTGAGTGATGCGAATAAGAAATGGAAAATATGATACAATGAGTGAGTATGGGCACACGGCCTGAGTTGTATGGAGTTGAATGTGGAATGACATGTGCAAAATGATTGGGAGAGGATGATTCCCACCGAAGGGACCGCGGGTCAGGTAATGTTATTAGTGGCGTTAGTTAAATTTACCAAAAGGGGTCCGTCTTGTTCTGTTAGTGTTGAGAGACAGGCACTAACTCATTTGGAGGGGTGCAGGAGTTATGGACCGGCTGGGAGCATGGCTGTCGAAAGTGCAGTATTGTTTAGTGGCACCCCGCCCGTAAGTAGGCGGCCAGAGAGCCAAGGTCCAAGGACCAGGATAGTGTAGTGGGCACGGGGACCCTACTGAAAGGGACCCGTAACAACAAGTGCCCAAGAGGGCATGGAAGAGGGGGGCAATGCTGGAGGGGCAACCCCCCAC
>CM068961.1:122744352-122758707 GCA_035128595.1 Eptatretus atami
CACAGATGCCAGGTCCTGGGCCATGGTTAGTGTAAATATTAGTTAAAATTGTAAATAAGTTTAACCCACCTGTATGTCTGTCATAGCGCCAGCAATTTTAGTTAAGTCGTCCGTATGAGTCTGTGTGAGTTTGTTAGTTCGTTAAGCAGCGCATTAGGTTATTTATTTTTGGGACATGTATGAAAAAAAAATGTCACACTCAGGGATCCGCAGGTAAAACATACTAGGGGAGAACTTACACATGCTGGTCACACGAAAATTTGACGAGTTGGGACGAGTCTGTAAAACAAAAGGGGAGGGGTAGTGTTGCCGATTGGAAAACTATCGCACTCAACATTCAGGTCCTATAGGTTAGTTATTTGGTAAGTTGTGTTTTATAGATAGGCTTCTTGCCCTTGTCTAATGGGTGATTAAATGTAAATGCGCTGCGTAGTTATTTTGATAGTGAGGGTTTTTCTTTCGTTTATTTAACAACACCAGGACAAGAACAACAACAACTGCGGACACACTCCAGCGGAATAAAAGAAGACAACGACAACCCTCTGCCCCGGCATTTTTCCACGAGCTCGCTTAGCAAAGCGCAAGTGGGGAAAGGTTGAGCCACACCTAAAACGATGAAACGAATGTCGCCTGAAGCGAGGCGTGCCGGGGAGATATAAAGGAGCAAGAATCTTGCCGCAGAGGGGGTCTGTCTGTCTGGCTGGGCTTAGTCGTCATCGTCATCTTCCTTCTCCTCCTCACACAACCGAGAGCTTGGAGCGACGCCAGTCCCCCAAGAACCACAAGGGTCGCCCGCCGGTGTCCGGCTTCGGCTCGCCTCTCGCTGGACCGACCAGCTGAAGACTGCACGAGGTGACAGTCCAAGATAGGTCTCAATAAAGACCAATTTGGTCCGGTCATTTTTGGGGTATTTGTGTGTGCGCGTGTGTGTCTGGGCCCGCGTCTTTATGTAGTAAAACTGTTAAGTGCTTTAACATTATTTGCATTTCATTTCTATTAGTCGTGATCACTCTGCTGCTTAACGTGCTCCTCTCCTTCCCCACCTATATAAATAAACGCCATAGTGTTAAATGTATCAGTCGTTTTGTGTTTCTTTTATTGTTTGACATGCTGCGTGTTGGGAATTAGCCAGGCTGTTGCCGCTGTAAAAGGGACATTTGGACCGACGAAAGCTCGGTGACCATCCGCTCGGGTCACACATGGTTCGAGTACGCTAGGGACTCGTTCCGTACGAGCATCGTCGAGGGTGAAATTCCTCGGTAGTTGGAATGGAGTGAGGTACTTAGGTAAATTGGAGTTATACAAGTGGACCTACCTCACGCCGTCGAATATTGGCGAACTTCGGTCCGATAATGACCCATCGGCTCCGGAGTTATCCGGGGTGACGACCTATACATTCCGGTGATCGGTGGAGCCGACTCTACTGCTCAATCTGGTGGTCGTGAATCCGTCGCGACGCCCGGCCCCGCAACAATACAATCGGTCAAACTTCCTGACCGGATTTCAGCACGTACTCCATCTCTTCTGGATCTGATTTTTGACCAATTTCCTTGCTGTTTTACTACGGTGAGGTTATGCAAGTCCATCGTGGTATCTCCCACCATGAGGCTGAGTCTCGGGTCTCTCACTCACCGCAGATCGTGGTCATTCTGTCTTCTACTTCTCCTCTCCGGCCTCGCCCCCCCCCCCCCCCCCGCTCTGTCTGCTATCTGTCCTGCCCATATTTCCGTGGGGTGCTCAAGGTCCACCAGCAACCCCCTTCTGGTAAAACTACCAAAATTAAGAATCACTGCTCACTTTCATTCTTTCCATCCTTTCCCCCCCCACACTTTGGAACAAACTCCCACACTCTTTTCAATCCCACTCTTTTCTTCAATTCCCACCCCAATCCAAAACCATGATCTTTTCTACCCATTAATCCACCCCAAACCCACCACCTTCATATTCCCTGCTTTCCTTCCTGAAAGTCCTGTAGTGTCCATCTTGTTTACCCATGTACCCCGCCCCATTCCCTCTCCCTTCCACAGATCTCGTGTGTCTATTCCACACTGTTTTGTGCTTCCCTCTCCTGCCCCTCTCGTCTCATGCTCCCCTTGCTATACGTTCTGTGCATTCGCTCTTATACGAGCATTGACATTGTATCTAAAAAATAAAATAATTAAAAAAAAATTAAAATGTGTCCAATCTTTACTCTCCACTGTCCCACCTCACCCTATTCCCCTCTCAAAAAGGCAAATGGGCATTCCCACATCGAAACATTTAATCATTTCAGCTCCCCTATCATGCGATCATCGACTTCACAGAGACCCGTCACAGTCGCCTGTCCAACTCACTTTTAAGAGAGAAGTTTTAAGAGAAAATAGTTGCAAATAATAGCAAGGACTTGCAGAACCTCCACGGTAAAACAGCTTCTTGGGAGACTGCCACATAATTATCTGGGCGGTGTATAAACTACAGACCACTGCCTCGATTGCTGAGGCCAATCTTTACAAGGCCTGTGACGCCTATCGGCTTAAAATCCTTTTTAACTGTCGCTTTGGTGGTTTTACACTGAACGGAAAACTTAGAGGGAAGGCATGGCGATTGTGACTATGACAGATTCGAAGAGGACTTTGGCTTCGCATCGCAGTAAGCACCAACATGGTGGTCATGCTATAGAAATTGTGGATGGATTCAGGTGAACTGTCCAACCAATAGGTGGAAATCAGATGCATGCATGGCTCCTTTTATAGTATAGAAGTGTACCGATATCTTACAAATCTGGTCGGGTACAATCCTGTACAAACTGGGCTACAATCGTGGTCAGGGCACCACTCCGACTCCGACTCAGGGCAGGAATTAGGAATTTGTTCAGGGTGCCGGCGATAGCCCGTCTACTCTTCGTGAAGGACAATGTGGGATCTTTAATGTCCTCTAATGCTGGCAGATGGGATGCCCAGTTTTAACGTCCATCCAAGGAACGGCACACACATTGATCAAACACCGGGATGACAGTTTATAGCTGGGCTGAGATTCCATCCCAGGCTGGACTGCTTTGAGACAGGTTAGAGGTATGCGTACCTCTTGGCCATCCTGGCAGCCCTCATATAATTTATATAAGATAAATTGCCAGCCTTTATGGCACAAATAGCAAATTACCACCCGCACTTCACTGACGAAATAATAAGGGGGGGGAGAAAAGAGGGGGAAGAGAGAGAGAGAGAGAGAGAGAGAGAGAGAGAAGAGAGAGGAGAGAGAGAGAGAGGAGGAGGAGAGAGAGAGAGAGGAGAGTGAAGAGATGGAGGGGAAAGGAGAGATAGGAGGGAGGGGGGCGAGGAGGGTTTGGGAGTGAGGAGGGTGGGGGAAGGAAGCACGGTGCAAGGAGAGAGGAAAAGAAGGCAGACGTGCGGTGGAGCATTAATTACGATTCATGTCTTCATCAAAATGCTTCTGCATCAAATAACAGTGAGATGGAAACAAATAGTCTGAAATCCATTTCTACTGGTCATCTTACTATAATTCACCTCTGTCCGTCCGTCTGTTCCCAGGTACCGCAAAATGGCTGAACCGATCGCAACCATTTTTTGGGGTGTGTAATCCTGGACCCTTGGAGTAAAATAGGCATAATATAATAACATGACCCCCTTGACGGCTCCCGTAGGGAGTGGGTGCTTCTAGTATTATAAACACGGCCCAGAGACAAACACCGTCAGGACACGTCCGGAGACAAACCCGCCAGACGCAACCAGAGCGAAGCCGTCCAGACACAAACATGCTCGGCACATCCGAAGACAAACTCCCATCCGGATGTGTCCGGAGACAAACTCCTGTCCAGACACGTCCAGAGACAAACACGTCCGGACACATCCAGAAACAAACTCCCATCCGGACAAAAATACTGCCCGAACTACGTTCGGAGCCAAAAATCGCCTGGACGCATCCAGAGCGAAGCTGTCCAGACACAAACACTGCTCGGACACATCGGAAGACAAACTCCCATCCGGACGTGTCCGGAGACAAACTCCTGTCCAGACACGTCCAGAGACAAAACACGTCCGGACACATCTAGAGACAAACTCCCATCTGGAAAAAATACCGCCGCGAATACGTTCGGAGACAAAAATCGTCTGGACGCATCCGGAGGCCAAGCTTTCTGGAGACAAACACCCATCCGGACAAGTCCGGAGACAAATCCCGCCCAGACTCCAGATATATGTCCAAAGACAGAGACAGACAGAAAGAGAAAGAGAGAGGGGAGGGGCGAGTGAGAGAGTTGTGTGGAGGAGAGTGCTGCACTGTATGGGAGCAAGGATGAGACAAAAAGAGAGAGAGAGAGGGGTGGGGGTAGGGGAGTTTGCAGATAATGTCATTCTTTATGAACACACACACACACACACACCACACACACACACACACACACACACACAACACGTGCTTGGACCATATCGGCTTATTTTAAGAATCGGCAGGTTGGAATCAAGTGTGATTAACGACAACATACGTACTGTATACAACCCAAAAACCTTGGGTAGCTTTCACCGAAAATCACGTTACATTTATATTGACATTTCAGGAATATGTTCACAAACATTATTCTTTATAAACAGCTGTGTGTGATGGGTGGGGAAAAAAACATTTGGCTCGGTAATTTAGAAAATACGTTAATATGGCAAACGGCTCAGAAATCGGGTGTTATTTCACAACAACCCACTCAGGATGATGGAGCACGAACCACTCGCTCTCGATGACGTGGCGCAGTACCGCTATTGACTATTGGGTGCTCGGCAAGTAGTTTAAGCACTCAAGCCAGCACACACCAAAATGGTTGATAGGGAACGGCTGGCCAGGCTGTGGCTGCATACCATGTCGATCCCTTTAACTTTAAAGCCGGTCTTCACCGCGCATGCAGCAATTGATGAAATAAAATGGATTCATTCAAATAATGACTTTATCCACAAAAGAGTTGCTGTTTAATGTGGAGCAATCCTCGAAACATCGCAAAGTTTAATCGCCCATGAAATAAGCATTGCAGATAATCCGCCATGTTGCCTGCACGTCTGTGCACGCATCACGTGGTACATCGATTCAGGGTCCGCGCAAACGTTATAACTTTGTTTTAAAACGTCCGTTTTTCACCAGATTTGCTTTGATTCCCTTTAGAGCACCACGCGAAACCTCCGAAAATATAGAAACAGATCTGGCAGATGCTGTGGATAGTCAGTCCCTCTGGGGGACACGGCATGAGGTCTTGCATTGAATGCATTAAATCATATAGCTCAATGAAGCTGGTTAATTTTGGCACGTTGCTAAATGTTTTTTGTTCACTCAATATAATTATCTAAACAGAAGGAAAAGATAAGTTTAATGCTTTGGAAATTTCACATTTTCTTGTGTAGGTATGGAGGAGGGAATATAGCCTTGCTTTCTTATAGTAAATAGGTACATCGGCTTAGTTATAAGACTTGATATCTATCTATAATTCCAGCAATGTGTGTGTGTGTGTGTGTGGTGGTGTGGTGTGTGTGTGTGTGTGTGTGTGTGTGTGTGTGTGTGTGTGTGTGTGTGTGTGTGTGTGTGTGTGTGACCGCTGTTTCTCGACAACCACTGGTCCGATCTAATTGAAACTTGCCAGCTATATTGCTGGGGATCTGAGAATGTGCCTTTTCAAGGTTTGATATTAATCGGACAAGTGCTTCCGAATTATGGCCATTTATTTACCAACCAATGACAGGACACATTGCTGCGTAGGCGTGGCCGATGGGAAGAGATTCTCAGCCGCGTTCCCCATTACGGGTTACAACGTACGGACTTCCGGATAGTGATGACTGAGTTGTATTCTAATATTTCTCGATTTCTTTCTGCGCATTTATAGATAAACACAATGCCCCAATCCCATCGTCGTTTACGAGAGCGAAGGAACGGCCTGTGTGTTGTTGAAAGTTTTTGTTTTTTTTTTTTGCACGTACGTTTTTTTTTTCTTTCTTTTTTTTTCTCTTCTCTCTCTTGTGTTTTTCCTTGCGAAAAGGCAAAATACGTTGGCGCTAATTGAATAATTGGCCATTAAAACTAAATTGTGAATAATCGTAACTGCGATATGCGAACTTCCGGGCCACGCACGTATGGGCACGCGAGAGCGAAGGAACGGCCTGTGTGGTTGTTGTTTTCTGGCTCACGGTTTGAAAGTTTTTTGTTTTGGTTTTGGTTTGCACGTACGGCCACGCACGTACGGGCACTCAGAGAGCGAAGGAACGGCCTGTGTGGTTGTTGTTTCTGGCTCGCGGTTTGAAAGTTGTTTTTTGTTTTGTTTTGTTTTTTTTTGCACGTTCGGCCACGCACGTACTAGTTAAGTTTCTTTAAATTATCAGATTTCACAACAGATTTCAACACTTATTTAGTCCGCATGATAGCCGAGCCTCAAACCCGAAATAATATATCGATGATATACTTCAATTAGTCCGTGAGAGTCGATCGTGGAAAATCGTATCATATCATGGCTGAAATCGCTCCAAGCTAATCCAAGCTTATTTGAAAACTAAAGCACTTACAAAAGCGATGTATACAGCCATGTGTAGCTATGATGAACAGGCATTCGATAATAAGAGTGAAGAAAGTGAAAAAATAAAAATTTATCATGAAGAAATCGTTGCGGCCTGTTCCAAGTCAAGGCATGGTTGAGCAGGCCAAAAAACATGGGAAAGTGGTGAGAGGAGAGGGGTGAGAGAGTAAAGGGGTGGGAGAGAGATGGGAGGGGAAGAGAGAGGGTGGAGGGGAAGAGAGACCCCAGCGAAGATACCTAGGATATGCCTTAAGACCCCATAGAGAGCGGTGACTGAGGATGCGCCTGATAAAGGATATAATTAAATAAGGCCATTAATTATCTTCAAAAGGGGTGCTTTAATTAACCCAAATACATAATTTTCACTCGCACTTCCTTGGAGGTTTCTTCGTACGCATGCACAGTTTCAGGCTGCTAGGTTTTATGGTTTTGGTGTTATGGAGACACACACACACACACACACACACACACACACATCTATTAGAAAAGATAGGCCAACCTCTTGCAACAGACCCAAAAGGTTGCATATTAAAGTTGCAAGTTCTACGTCAAATTATCTATCGTCTCACAATATACTTGGCCTCCATATATGATCCATGAGCTGTATTACCTTTTTCCATTAGTAGGAAGCATTTGAAGGCACAACCCTCTCAAAAATTTAAAATCAAGGCCACATTTTCATTGAGTTGGGCACACGATTCACTTTCATCTGGCTATGTTTCCATGACCCTTCCTAATCGATAAGCTTTTTAATATATCCAAAAATTTCCGGCATCCCACCTGTTCTGCCACAAAGTAACGGTGGGAGCCATCTCCAGCGTGCACCATAGCAACGGGGTTGCGTAGACCGTTGGCGACTTCTTGCAGACACAGTTGCATGCAACCCCCCGATCCAGGTAACACAAGGCCCAGGCTGGCGTAGAGGCGTGGGTTGTTCACGACGCCTGGGAAGCAATAATCAATGTCATGAAGCTTGAGGTGGTGGCAAACTGCAGCGCCATCGTCCCTGGAGAGGAGGCGTCTGACATGTCTTGGTTCCAGCAGAAGCTCGAATATTGATCGACAACGGTGCAGGATTTGATGGCAATACGCTACGCAAAGACCCGGCAGTGAGCGTTGAGGTGTGCTCACATCTTCTGCGTCATACAAGTGTGCGGCATAAGGTGAACACTCCTGCATTCAAAGAACAAGCAACAATGGACAATGCAACAATGAACAATGCAACAAACGGGGTGCAGCAGAAGTGTCTTATTTATCTTTGAGCTGTCTGATCTGGGTTCAATTCCTGACCACAACATAAACTGTTCGAATGGGCTTGGTAGGCCGGGCAGCACAAAGTGCGTGGTCTCTGGGATCTAAGTTAAGCTGGGTGTCTGGTCTGCGAGCATAAGTTGGTTGACGTTAAAGATCAGGCCCGGTGTGTCTTTTGTAAAGAGTAGGCCTACGCAAGTTATTACCAGCACCCTGGATGGACTAAGTCCCAATTCCTGTCACCCTCGGTCAAATGTCAGGCCTGGCCAGATGGTTGATGAAAGTATTGGGTCAAGCACTTTTTCCTGACCAATCCCACAGGAAGGTGGAAATAATTGGGGCCATTAAAGAAGTCGTAGTAGTACTAGTATCTCTCCGATGTACCATAGTCTTCACAGAGCGTCGGTACCACCAAAGCAGCTTCCTGAGAGCAAGGGTTGTATTGGATGGTTTTCCATTGCCTTCTCAGAAGTAGTTGGGGCTGGAATTAGTAATTTGCTCAAGGTGCCGGCGATAGCTCACCAACTCTTCGCAGAGGACACCGTGGGGTCTTTAACGTCAACTAACGAATGCTGGCAGACAGGATGCCAGTTCAACGTCCATCCGAGAGACGGCACACACATTGATGAATCAACCTGCCTGTGAAACACCGTGATTACAGTTTATAGTTGGGTCGGGATTCAAACCCATATGCGAGTGTGTGTATCTCTAAGGTCTAGGCCATCTTGTTAACCCAGTAGTCGTTTCTACAGATATGTCAATGGCTTTTAATTATGACAGACAGTGGATGCCTCCTCCCTCGAGACTGGCAAATATGTCACGCTTAGTCCCAACTGAAGACCGGACAACCCATGAGAGTTTTGTTTCTTTGGCCAGAAACAAAACTCGTGGGTTGGTCTTGCTCCCTTAAACCTGTTTTCGCAGCTACCATGGATTATTTTGCAAATTTTGCTGACATACCACCATCAGGATACATTGCCATAGATGATAGCTCTCATCAGTTGCTCAACATGTGGAAACCTTATCCGTTAATTCTTACCTGGCAGAGGATGTCTCGCAGATAGCCCCCGCACTCAGAGTACGAGTCGTGCGGTAGTTGCTCGGCCAAAGACCAGAAGCGCCTCTCTATCCTCTGGTCATGTTCCACATTGCAGCAGCCGAAGTCCCCATAGTCGAATGCGCCGCAAAAGGAAAGCGACGGCTGCGGCTTGAAGGGAGGTTTGAAGTCGAGGCACTGCGGGTGTGGCAGGCACGGATCGGCCCAAAGGACGAGAAGGACCATCAACAAGGACCAAACTGAGGACCGCTGGTCGCGGGCCGTCACGACTCCAAACGACATGATCCGAACTCGAAGCGGCTAGACCCGCGGCTCCATTCGAGCTCGAGGTGAGAGGGGGTGTCCCTCTGGGGGTTGCCCCAATAATGGACTTTGCTCCTGGAATTTTCTTTGCGAGAGTGTTTGTCTCGCTTTCCCTGTTGATCTCAAACGGTGTTGGATAGACGGGAGGACAAGGATGCAGCAAACAATCTTGTGCGCACGGAGAGTCCCGGGTGTGCAGAGTGCCCTGAAAGCAGCCCGACCACGATGGAATGTCCGTCTGCGAACTGTACGACTGAAGAAGGGGAAGTGGGGGGGGGGGGGGAGAAATCCCAAAGAATAAATACAACAGTTGAAATGCCATGTGACCTTGAAGCAACTCATTCGCTAATTGCTCTGTTTTGTTGTTTGTGTAGGAATCTCTTTGTTCCACTCGGAGTCATCGTACCTGTGTTGTTCAACAACATCGATGAGCGATCAGGTGACGCACCAGGTCCACAACACAGCCTTCAATCTTGGAGCTGATGAGTGATGGCTGAATTACCCCTCCAGGAATTGTACCATTTGGGAGAGGAACTTTCACCAGCTTGTGTTCAGCTAACGGCCATCCATTGATTATGTCCACAAATGTGGTGGAATCTGCGTCACCCCCCTGTCCTCCCCACCGACACCATCACCCAATCTCCCCACATTGTACGCACATGTTTCTTCCCTTCCACTCCCTTTCTCCTATCTCACTCTAAACGCACTTCCCTTCTTATTTTTCACACTCCCCTAACTTCTCTCCGAACATCGTCCCTTTTCCTTTTCTGTTGGAGAATGGAGGGGGAAGAAAGGGATCAAAATTTCTACCAAATCTGTGTTTGTTGTACAATATACGAGCAAATACAACCTGTTGCTTCGCTGACGGGGTTATTAAGGGGATGGGAGAAAGAAGGAGAGAGAGAGAGAGAGAGAGAAGAGAGAGCGAAGAGAGAGAGAGAGAGGTGAGGGTGAAGGAGGGGGGAACAGGGAGAGATGAGGGGTGGGGAGCAGGGTGTGAGGAGGAGTGAAGGGGAAGAGTATGGAAGGGGTGTGGGAGAGTGACACCTCACTAAACGTCGCTATACACTACAGGAGGGGGTTGAGAGTGAAGAGGATGGGGGAGCAAAAGGGTAGGAAGTGGGAGGGAGTTTGAGAGGAGGTAAGCATGAGGGAGGGGGGAGGCAGTGTAATGGGAAGAAAGGGAAGCAGCATGAAGGGAAGGGAAGGCAGTGTGAGAGGATGGGAGGGAATACAGGAAGGGGAGGGGAAAGCGGCGTGAGATGAAGGGAAGGGAAGGTGGCGTGAGGGGAGGGGAAGGGAAGGGCGATAAAATGTGCCCAAACAGCAACATTTCTTTCAACAGCCGGGTTCTATATCAAACTGGGTGGAGCATTGAAAATCCACGCTATCTATCTGACAAAGGCCGACATGCTCACACATGCAGCGGCCTTTACACCACTCTGGTCGACTCACTCCAAATCTCATTCCTACATGATACACTATGGGGAAGCCGTTTATATTCAAACCAAACCGTCAGTCCTAACAAGTCCCTTAACGAAGAGGTCGGGGTGGTGGAGCAGGGAGAGGGGTGAAAGAGGGAGAGGGTGTGAGAGGGAGGGGGTGAGAGAGGGATTTTTTTTCTTTTTGTAGACAATGTCGAGGCTTGTATGAGAGCTAACACACAGAACGTACAACAAGGGGAGCAGGAGACAAGAGTGGCGGGAGAGGGAAGTACAAAAGTGTGGAAGGGAGAGAAATGGGGCGGGGAACACAGAATGGACACTACAGGGACTTTCAGGTCCTTACACGACAAGGACTTTCAGGAAGGAAAGCAGGGAATTTGAAGGAGTTGGGTTTGGCATGGATAAACAGGGGTAGAAAAGATTGTGGATTTCGATGGGGGAAGATAAGAGATGGTGGTGAACGGCTGTTTTGAAGACCTGGAGGGAAAAATGGGATTGAAGAGAGTGTGGGAGTTTGTCCCAAAGGCAGTTAAAAAAAAGAGGAATGAAAGAGTGAAGGTGAGCAGTGATTCGTGATTTTGGTAGTTTTACCAGAAGGGGGTTGCTGGGGCCCTTGAGCGCCCTGGTAGAAATATGGAGGGCGGGACATATCGCAGACAGAGCAGGGGAAGCATTACAGAGAGGAGATGGGAAGACAGAAAGACCACCGACCTGCCTGCGGTGAGAGAGTGAGAGATCCAAAGACTCAGCCTCATCGCGGGAAATACCAATGATCCTAAATGCCTTGGTTTCCACAGCATGAAGCTGAGAGAGGTGAGAGGCAGGAGCAGCAGCCCAGGGGGGAGAGCAGTACTCAATCAGACTGTGGACAAAAGCTTTGTATGTGGTCAGTATCTCAGATGGGCCGAGGAAGGACTTTAGGCGGTGGAAGATGCCCAGACAGCGCCTAGCTTTGCAGGCCAGATGAGAGAGGGAGAGGAGAGGGGTGAGGGAAGGACAGGGTGGGAGAGGGAAAGGGGTGAGAGAAGGGAGGGGAGAGACAGGGGAGGGGAAGAGAGAGAGAGAGAGAGAGAGAGAGAGAGAGAGAGAGAGAGAGAGAGAGAGAGAGAGAGAGAGAGAGAGAGAGAGAGAGAGAGAGAGGGAGGATTCCAGCAAATGTGATGTCCAGTTTAACGTCGATCCGAGAGATGGCACATACACTGGTGAATAACCCATCCTGTGAAACACCGGGATGACAGTTTATATCTGTGTCAGGATTCGACACAGCTTAGAGCAAGTGTGCGTACCTCTCAGCTATCCTGCCATGATCCCCCTGGAGAAAAGAGCCACCGTATCGGCATCGAAGCTTGAAGAGTGCTCGCCAGATGCCTTAACCACTCAAGCAAGCACTCCAATGAAACAGTTGAAGAAACTTTTTAAAACGAAACGTTTAATTGTTTTTTATATGCATCTATCTATGCCAAGGTGATGGGTCATATAATGAAAGAAGATCATACAAAAAGGGAAAGGTGGTGCAAAGTAAAATTGCACATTTTCAGTGAGCGAACCACCACCTAAGGCACAGCACAGCCAAACACAGGCGAATGGTCCCTGAACTTTGTTCAAATCGATTGATATTGTTGTGAACCTGAGTTTACGGGGGTACGATGAATCGTATGTTGTGGAATCAAAGCTGTCGTACTCAAGTAAGACCATGTTGTGGCGGGTGGAGAATCAACCACAAACACCAACAATTTAACCACGTGACACAGTGTCCTCCATCTGACTGACGTTTAACTGTAGTACATGCAGTCTCCTTATCAGGGAATCACGCCCTCGGCAGTTGTGCTACTTTTATCTTTATTGGATCTGGATTAAAGTGGCCGAGCTTACCACTAGCACAACGCTGGAGTAAACGAGCCAATTAGTTGAGGAGCTCCAACCTTGCCGACTACCCGAGGTGTGGACAGCACTGGATCAATGGAAGAAAAGACAACCACGGGCAGATTGAAAGGAAAATGTGAACAAAGCAATCTATTTACATCAAGCAATGTGGGGTACGGGGAAGGTAGGCAAGGTACCTCAAGGGGCATTAATGGAGTCAAAGAGCAACCAGAGCAGTTAAAGGGAAATGACATATTGACCGGGCTCAGAGGGGCATCACTGGACCACCATTGTGTTTTGCTTGGGACCTCCAAGTGACTAACGCTGCCTCTGGATGTGAATATGGGTGGGAGAAGAGTGGGATCAAAATTTCCACCAAATTTAAACATATCCGTTTCATTATTCCACACAGATCTTATAATAATCTCCTTTCACAATTAAAAAGTCCAACATCCCTCATCCGCTGCTCGTACCTAAGTCTATCTGAAATCAATCGAGTCGCTCTAACGCTCATCACCTTCAACGGCATAGCTTTATCCTTCAAATACAGTGATCAAAACTGAATACAACTCCAGAGTTCATAAAACACCTTACCCCACACAATCTCGAGAAAAAGGATATGGGCAGGGTCCAAATTCGATTGATGAAGACGATGTAAAATGCCATAATATTTTGTATAAGTATCGATAGACGGGTTGTGAAAGCGCCAAAAAGGCGATTTGTGTTCTGCAGTGTTCAAGTATGTCATTCAATTGAAACAAGAAAAAGAGCAATCAGAGATTGCAGACCCTCACCAGGACTTGTTTTATGTGGTGTGTTGTGTGGTGTTTGTGTACTGGTGTGTTGCATAATTAATGAAACATAATTAGAACTGCCACTTTATATCTGCTGGCAGTGATCCATACATTGGGACCATACTCTGTGCAGAGCGTTGGTGCTGCCTAAGCAGTCTCCTTGGATATTGGGCACAATCCTGGACGGGTCACCACTCCAACACAGGATACCAGCAAGCTGGCACTCATTTTGCCGAACTCAGAAGGATGCCAGGCAAAGTCAACCCGACCTGATATTAATTCAACAGCCAAGTGGGATTTGAAGTCAGGATCGTAGGATCCCAAGCCCACTACCCTAACCATTAAATCAACACCAGGCATGCTGGCAGTGATGACTGGGTACCAAGACGTCCCGCTTTGATGCAACCCCACTTTGGTTGGACACCTGACCCTGACCCATGACTTTTTTTTATTATTATTCAATTGAATTCAGAATGGGATTAAAATAAATTCAATTCAGATCAATGGAAGATCAAATAGGGACAGTCCTGCATTGGAGTCATTAGAAGGAACCCAAACAAGCAAAAAGCAAAGATGAAGTCATCAAGAAGAACCTGGATAGGATTCATATTTCAGCTGCTGCTCCTCTACCCTCAAACCCATCCAGGCGGCACTGCCAAGTGAGCCTTATTCAAAGCATATAAATAAAAAAAATTTAACCTACATCAAAAAATTAAATAATTCTGTCTGCTAGACAATGTTTCCGATCAAGTTGAAATTTAAAACATCTATTCCCCATCATGACTAGATCACAATTGTTAAGTTTCACGTCGATTGGTTAAGTGGTTCGAGAAGAAAACATTATTTAATATTTTTCTTAAATCCAATATGGCTGCCAAACCATGTGACATCAATTATTCCTTAACAACCCTGTACGCGCATGCCTTGGGGAACATTTATGTGAAGTCTCCCCTCGATTTGTCTAACTGTTCTGGAGAAGAAGATTTTTTATATTTTTCAGGGTAAATCTAATACAGCTGCCAAACTATGTGACCTATGACATCATATTTGTGAAACTTTTGTTCCACATGGATAAGTGAACATATGTGTAAAGTTTCACTTTCGATC